>CAJVPT010000841.1:0-25252 GCA_910592055.1 Acaulospora colombiana | reverse complement strand
TTTACTTCAATTTTTCAATAATAACAAGCTATCATGGCATGATTGTGGATTAAAAAATAAATAAATAAATAAATAAAGGTGAAAAAGGCTACAAAAAAAAATAAAAAATTAGAGAAAAAAACAAAAGCAATATCATCAGCATCACCTGTAACAGAAAGAATCAATAATTTGATATAGACAAAAAAAAAGTGATTAGATTTATCTTGGATAATTCCAAAAGAAGTATTATTATAACTAAACAAATTAAAAAAATTAATTTAGAATAATACCTTGTCTATAATTCATTAAAAATAAAAGAATATATTAGAGACCACTTCAAAATATAAACTCTGTAAAAACAAATCTTTAAATACAAAGATATCATATAGTAATTTGTATATTAGCCCATTAGTAAGATAGATACTGAATGGTACATAATAACAATGATACTCATAACTGTTACAAAAGTAAAAAAAGCCATTATTGATATTAACAACAAGTTAGTTCCTGATCTATTCAATATCTATTATTATAGACTAAACTAGTAAGTTTATTACTAATCTATAGCACCTTGTATAACTTAAACAATCAAAAATAAGCATATATATCTATACTAAAAGAAAAAACATCTCTTGTAGAAAATACTTAAAAAGATAGAAATGTGATAATTAACTTGGTCAAAAGTAAGTATCTTATTTATTTGCATTCTGTTTTTTTTGTATAATACTAACAATTATTTTTATTCTCAATTAGCACTGTCTTAGTATATTCGATACTACCATTTTAACTTATATTAATAGATTATATGTATATTTTTTAGTTAATAATAGGCTATCTACTTTATAATAAACTTTGTTAATTTTAAATTTTACTAAACTTTATATACTTTATTATGCATATATAATTCTTTTATCAGTATTTGGGTTTTAATATATAACTTTTTATTTTGTTACACTCAATTTTATATGCCAGACTTTCATTTTTAGATTCTAAACCTATTATATATAAATTATATTATCCATATAATTACTGACATTATATATTATATTTAAATATATTAATATCACTATATTTAAATCTTTAAATACTATATTTAACAACATTTTAACAAATAAGAAGCTTCCAAAAAAATTGAAAAAATATATCATTTATTCAATACTAAAACTTAAAATGACAACAAAATATCAACATCATTTAATCCATAAGACTATTAAAATCTATAAAAAATTTTTTTTTATAAAAATTAATAATAATAGACAGATAAAAGATCTTTAGTTTTATTCTATTCTCTCAAAAAACAATTGGATAGCATTAACTGAGAACTGTAAATGCAAATCACTAATAATTATAAATCAAGTTTTGAAAAATATAAGAAAAAGAAACAAATAATACTATATGCTTTTTCAAGATATAAGCCAAGTATATAATTTCATTAATATATAAAGATCCATAACAGTATTATAATAAATTAAAATTTTGAACAAACTTATTAATATTATAGCTAAATGTTAAAAGATACATAAATCAAATAAAGTAATTATATTCTTTAGACTTATCAATCTTTATAATGTGAAAGAGGATATACAGTAGATTAAGAAGATATTATATTACTCTTTCTATAATATATTTACTATAACGGTTTATTATTACAATAAGCAAAATACAAGGATATTAAATAGAAAGTTATAAATTTATAAAACTCTTTCTGCTGATCCACATTTTTTCAAAAAATTTTCTTTTTTAGTAATTTTTTTAAAAAACTCACAAAAACTTTTTTACATAAGAACAAGCCTCAGAGAATATAACTATTCACTTCTAAGCAACAAAATATACTTTGCAACAACAATATAAAAGTTTCACTCAGCTTGAAAGACCTATATCTCTAGATCATTTTTGCTTTTAAAAAGGAGAAAAAGCAAAAACAAGCTAATTCATAGTAGACTTCTTGAGATCCAACCTCGACTCACAAAGCTCTTAACCAGGTTAGTACAGGTTAATACCTTTCTATGCATTAAGAAAATTCTCAAAAGCAATAGATTACTCCAATAAATCAGCCCAACCTCAAAGCTAACTGAAATCCAGAAGGATGTTCAAGTTTCTTTAGTCAAACAGCTAAAAGATCACAACAACACAACAATTCCAGATCAACTAATTCACATCACGTGATATGAACATGTTAAATTTTCACCTAGTCGATGTGTATCAAAGCAAGCTGATTAATCTGCAACAAAATAGTAGGACATGACAGATCAACAAACTAGAATGTGTGTGATCAACCAGCATGTGTTATCTAAAGCAAGATCAACAGTTGATCATAGTCAGTTACATGTTAATAAACAAATACCAGACATGTAAACACATAGAAGTCACATGTTATAGACTCTCTAATATCAATATAGCAACTTATTGCCATATATATTAAAATGAAAAAATAATACATAACAGTATTTATTCAATTACATGATTAAAAAGACACATATATAATAATAACATGTGTTAAAATTTTTGTGTATTATGTAACAACATATTAACTAAAGAACAAATAATAATCAGGATTCTAGAAAAAAGAGAAAAGGAGTTATTGGAAGTATTGAAAAAGATAGCATCTTATTAAGATACTCAGTAAGTACTCTGGGAAACAAGAATGATACAACATGAACTAAGATTAACAACAACTAATCGATCCCTCATTCCTGTTGAGTCAATATATGTTTCCTCGATATTAAATAATATTATTGCCAATCTATTGAGAATAGATCCATTGGTGATGACAAAAAAATGTATGCTGCAGCAATATATTCTTACTCTCTGGGAAAAGGGACAAAGTAAAAGAGAAGATATGGAAGCAACTATACTAGAAGAAAAGGTGAATAATATATTGACAAGCAAGCCAATAATATAGGTATCAAGCTCTAATCAAATTGAAGTTTCAATAATGGAAAGCATCCCAATAGAAGATCAATCAACTCCTATAGAACTCGAAGAAGCACACTTCATTAAGGAAGTCATAATGGAGGATAGAGAGGTGGTAAAACAAATAGAAATAGAAGTTTTAAAAGAAATAGTATAGTAAAGCTGTATTATAGACAACATATTTTATAATACAAGAAACAAGATTTGTGGGATAACAGTAAACCCATTCTTTGTAAAACAATAGGAATCAATCAAGGTGGAGGTACAACAAGCCATATTACCAGGAGAAAATAGAGAAAACAGAATTACATATCTCAAAGAAGCTCTAAAAATAACTAAGCGAATAAATCCCTTCAAAATAAAATTTATCAATGGCAACCATTGGATTACATTTGGCTTTGATGAAGAAGAATATATAGCAAGATATCTGAAGACTGTTAACAAAAAGGAAGCTAAGAACTTTACACTTAGAAGAATGAATAAAGATATGAGCACATAACTAGTCTTCCAAAGATATGCTTAGAACAAAAAGTTCTTTAAGCCAGAAAGCTTTTCATCAGCTAAAGATAGATCAAAATATATCATATTAATAGATACAAATTACAAGCTTGGCAAACATGTGATTAGACAAACAATAGAAAAATTTGAAGAGATTATCAATATTCATGAATATAGAATATCTTGTCATCAAAACAGTTTAAAGTTTATCTTTATGCTCACTGAAAATACATCATCTTGAGCAAGGAATGGGTAATCAAGATCAAGTATGGTCTGTGATAGCCCACAAGAAACAAGATTATTAAGAAATTATTCAGATTCTAAAAAAAAGAAAAAGACACTTTTTAAGACTTTATGAAGTTGATAGATTATCTACAAAATCTATAGAAGAAGCCTTAAACCATATGAAGGTTAAGGCCTTTTATATATTAAAAAACAAGATTACCTTGATATCAGAAAACTACATAGTAGTATATTTTGAGAATAAAAAAAATCTAAGAGAGACACTTTAGCATCAAATAAAGATTGACAATCAAGAACTAGAATAGAGTGCAAAGAATTATTATCATCACAAAGTGTCAGCTGATCTGGCTAGGTTAGACAATGCACATATAATGATTAAAGAAGTATGAAAACAAGATTGCAAAAGCTGAGATAAAGCAAATGGAGATAAAGAAAGTAATAAAGATATCATGGTAACTGAAAAAGAAGCTATACTGGCAATGAGATTCAGAAGAAACAATAGTCAGTCAGAAAACAAGAAAAGTATAATGAGGTCTATATTACCAGTAACTGGTAGTAATATGGAATCACAAGGAGGCAGAAACACTAGAAAATAAATCAAGTTCTATACCAGGCTTTACAATATTCCTTAGAAACAGATAATAAAGCTTTGAATACTAGGTGGCATTGAAGGCAAACAACAAGATGGAAAACAAGAAGCCAAAAATTAACTGTAAAGCAAGAGTCAGAGATAGCCCAACATTAGAGAAGCTTAGCAAATGATTAAACAAACTAGAAAAAGGTCCACTTAAAAGGAGGACCAACTGCTTCTAAAAGGATACATTAGTCCAACTACAGAAAAAGAAGGAAGGTCAATCTGCCATTTCCAAGTCAAAAATATAAAACAAGGGCAAAGTATAACAAATAGAGAAGAACAATAGTAGGTAACAGCAAAGTAATCAAGATCTTAATACTTTCTGCAAATAAAAAAAGATAAATTTCTAGAGAGAAACAGAGAGGATCAACAGGTAGAAAAAACAAAAAAGGAAGATATACAAAAAAGAGTAATTAGAATAGGGATATACAATATTAGAGATATTACTGATAGTGCAAATCAGTATAGTCTTATAGAAGAAATATAGGAACAAGACATTGGAATAATAGAGCTATGTGAAACAAAACTAACCAATGTAAAGGCAAAATAGGTCTTCCAGAAGCAAAAAACCTTTAAGCATTTTTATAGTATCAATAAAGACATTCCATATGGTATAGAAATTAGTCTCTTAATAAGAAAAGATTTGAAAAGAAAAGTAGCATCAATAGAAGAGGCAAAATAATACATAATAGTAGTTAATATGTTTATGAAATAGAACAAGATATGTATCATCCAGATTTCTCAGACAAATGATGAAGCATAAAGATGCAGAAGAGAGTTCAAAGCTTTATTAAAGAAAAAAACAGACATGACTTTCCTATAATAGTAATGGGAGACTTTAATACTGCATACAATCTTGCAGAAGATAGGGTATCAATATCTAGATCTAAATTTAAACCATCTTGATACCTGGAAATTCCACTATTCAACTTTTTAAATGAATAGTCTTTTCTTGACATATAGACAATATAAGAAGGAAAAGATAAAACTTTAACAAGATGGAATGCTACTAGCAGTAGTTGGATAGATTATATATGGATATCTCAAAGCCTTAAAACTATTCAATACTCAGATATATCAACCAAAGTATAGAGGAAACAACAGAAAGTGATCATACTATGCTAGTGCTAACAATGTATAATGCCAATCTCTTCACAAGAAATATCAAAAACAAGCCTTTCACAAAGAATAAACAAAGAATTGATATAAAGGAGTCAATACCTGAGTAGTAGAAGGCATTCAGTAAAAACCTGAATAACAATCTCAGAATGGCAATAGATCTATTGTTTAAAGAAGAACCTGAAAATGGTAAAAGAGAAGCTTAAACAAACAAGATCTGAAAGACACTCAAAGAACAAATATGCAGGGCAGCATATAACAAGTTTACGACTAAGAATCTATCTGCTTCTCAAGAAAAACATCAAGGTATGGGCTAGAATTCATCAAGTATCAAAGGGTCCTTCAACTATTCATACTCTTTAAGAAGGCAGAAAGTACACACGATCCAATCAAATTGCAAGCCCTTAGCATGGTGATTGGGAAACACAACACTACCTTCAGTTCTAAATATCAGATCAAAAACTATTGCATTCAATATAGCATTTCTCAAATTTCATGGGAACTATTAAAAAAGAATATATAGGATACAATCAAAGGCTTAAAACTTACTTGTCAAAATACAGAGGCAAAAAAGTCAAGGAATGCTATCAAAAGAGCCTTAGAACAGAAATATGATAACTTAGGTAGCAATTAAGGGAAAATGGTAAACTCCTTGACTAACAGCGAGTAAATCAAAATAACAATGGATAGGATCAAGATTAAAGATAGAGAAAAGGAATATATAACTACTAAGAAGAGAGGAATTGAAAGAGAAATAAGGAGATATTATTATAAGGCATTCAAAAAATGAAATGCCAATTTTGATAGCCTTACAAAAGATTAGAAAGAAGAATACAATTCTAAAGGCTATATTAATAAAAGATGGTATAAAGACCTATTAGATCCAATCGCCCAAAAAGAACTACATGAAACATTTCAAGAACTTCACAATAATAAAGTCTCAGGGAGATCACAAATCAGTTATAAAATGCTAAAAAGACTGGGTCAAGAAGAAAAAGAATATCTTAGAAAAATATTTAACTGTTTTCTAAGGTAGAAAGTTACTTCAATAGGATAGAAACCAAGCTATATATACCTCATAACAAAATCAAAACTATAGGGATGTGAACTCCTCAACACTAGATCAATAGTATACTAAAAGTCATACAAAAATACTTTATCAAAATCCTCACAAACAAATTAAAAAATATCTGTAAACCTAATAATATCCTGAGAGGACCTAATTATATAGAATTATCAGAAGAAAGTACAGCAAAACTGATTCAAATTCTCAATAATATTTGTAAGGAAGCAAGAGAGAATAAAAAGAAATTATGGATACTTTTCCAAGACACAGCAAAAGCATATAATACTATTAGTCTGAATATGTTAATCAAGGCAATAAATAGAATCAAGATACCAGAAGGCTTTATCCAAATCATAATGAGTCTATTTCAAAATTGAAAATTTAGAGTTATATTCGAGAGAGATCTAATTGAAGTAATTACAGCAGGAGATGGGATTGATTAAGGAGAAACCATCTTACCACTAATGTGAAGGATATTCTATGACCCTTTATTGTGCAAGATTCAGAATGATAAAACAAAAAATTACAAAATATCTGTGGCTTGAGATCCAGAGTTAAAAGGAAACACTGAAAAAAAGCTAAAGTCAAGGCATGCAGCTATTGTATTCATGGATAATACAACATGGATAGCAAGATCTAAAGAGGATATGAAAAAGATTTTGGAAGAAGCAAAAATCTTTTACAGGGCAAATGACTCACAGATTAAATAATAGCAAATCAGTATTAATTACTATTAAATACCCAACCAATATCCAGAAGAGGCCCAAGTAGGAGTCAACAAAAATGTAGTTAGAGAATTGGATAGAGCTGAATAGACAAGAAACCTAGGAATTTGAACAGGTAACTAGAAATCTGCTATTGAGTTAAAGAATAGATACTTAAAGAAATCAATATGGTTATCAAGTCCCTAAAGAACAAAAAGTTAACTGACAAACAAGCACTTTATATTCTGAACAGAGTTTTAATATCTAGAATCGAATTCGGAATGCAGCATAGTATATTATCCTAGTGAATATGTAATGTCCTGACAATGACATATAGAAAACTGTTCAAAAATAAGGCTATATTATATCAATCTATACCTAATAGTAGTATAATAAATCATCGAAGAATTTGCAAGTTAAAGAGTGTTTAGATATTGTAAAAAGAAGTCAGATAACAGAATTGTGCAATAGGTTAAATAAATTAGGGTCAGCTAGAATCACAACAATTATTAAGTTAAAGCAATCACAGATTAAATACTGGAAACCTCTCAACCTGCCTACATGTAACTCACTAAACCATCTTCTGGAAAGAAACAACTTCACATTATAGTATTAAAACAGATCAAATATATGGAGATAACATTCTATAGTTAGAAGTGAAGTGATGTTTTTAATTAAAGTATCAGAAATATTTCAATTAAAGATTATCTGACAATTGATGAATACAGTAGAGCCATTCCATTACTCAAATACAATAAGTAAGTTAATGTATATGGATCAGCTTATCAACTATGAAACTAGAGAAGTATTGGACTGGCGAATACTTTAACTCTTATAGAAGACAAGTAAAGGACCTATTCTAGAATGGTACTTGTTAATAATAAGAGAGATGCAAGAAAACAAGCTAGGACAACTCACAAGAACTTGAAAAGAAAATTGGTTAAAGTGGAGTCCAGAATATCTAGTACTTAATAATCTTAACCTTGATAAAAAGCAAAACTTTGAGTAGTCACCAAGAGAAATAATTAGCAACAACAATTTGTTTGGATAAAGTTGATTTAGATAACAATAAAAGATGCATTGAAATATATTATTCCAAATAAAATAGCTCTAAGGAAAACTTAAGATTAAACTTAATACGATATCAGGGATGCCTAGAAGGGATCAAGAATGAAAACTGTTGCATATAGAATCAAATATAGAACAAACATATATGGTTCCTTATCTTAATACTAGGAAATTTATAAGGAGGGCTTAACTTTTAAAAATCTTTTGTTTCAAGGTAGCGTTAGAGGGATTAATGAATAGAACAATTCATATAGACTCAGTAACTACACAATGTAATAGAAGACAACCAAAAGAAGTAGTAATCGAGAACTGGAAGGAGAAGCTTATTAAAGAAAATATTAAAGAAGGTATATATAAAACCTATCTAATTGAAATACTTAGGCATAACAAGGGAGATAATAGCAATAACACAATGAACTTTTACTCTGATAGATCCCTTGTTGATCAGGAAAATAAAAATATAAAGATGGATGCAGCATGGATACAAATTGGAGAAGCAGGAAGAGAAAGCAAATTCTAAGCAAGATAGCTAATTAGTCTTTATTCACAAAAGCAGAACTAGTAGTGATAGTCACTATACTACCAGTAGTACCAATTAATAGTAAGATTATAATTTATACTAATAGTCAAGCCTACATCCTCACATAAAAAACTATAAAAAAAAAGGATCCCAAAAAAATCCACAAAAGATGGCTAAAGAAACAAAATTGGTTCTTATAAATATGAACATTGAGCCTGGTAAAGAAAAAAAAATTAGATCTAAATCTTATCAAGGTTAAAGCACACTTTAACATTAAATACAATAAAAAAGCAAATATTCTAGCCAAAGAAACATTAAAGTTTTCAACAATAGAATGGCCATATCTGGACTTACCTAAGATTATTACTGAATTCAAATGGCAAGATATAGTGCTAGATACTTCAATAAGGCAATTTGTTAAAAAAACCAATGCAAAAATAATGACGCATCAATGAACAACCCAAAATAGAATAGACAAAAAGTAGTATTATCAAATCTAAGACCAGCACAGGTACACATGTGACCTAGTTTAGAAACAAATGAATAATGGACATATATGGAATACCTTATTCAAAGGATCACAAAGAAAAAACTTTTTTGTTAAGATAATCAGCAATAAGCTACAAATGTTAACAAAGCTAGCCACAAGAAGACCAGACTTATATAAGCAAATAAAATGTCTTACATGTGAACAGCAAGAAGAGACAATAGAACACTTGCTAGAATGTCTAGCATATAAAACTCAGTTGCAAAAAACCTGGCAAAAGGGTATGAAAGATATGATGCAAGGTTTGAATAAACTTCTGGCAGATAAGAAAAAAGAGCCAGAAGAAAAAGAGATAATTCTAGCAGTTGATAACAAAATGGAAAGAGGAGAAATAGATAAGAAAATAGCTTAACTGGTAAAAAGAATCTACAATACTGGTAGGGATATACTTAGCTTCTGCATGGGACTGATTGAAAAAGATCTAATGGATGAAATAGTAGACTCGAAGTGCTATGAGAAGAGAATTGATAAAGAATAAGAAAGTGGATAATAAAGATATAGAAGAAAATATGTAACCACTTCAGAAAGAAAATTTGGAATGTCAGATACAAAAAGATGATATAATGGAAATGGATATTGGGAATCAATAGAGGTGACAAGATCAAAAGGCTGACACATCTATAGAAACAAAGAAACAGGGCCAAGGTACTAGGAAATGGATCATAACAAGTATCATTAAAGGAAGAAAAATTAGAAAATATAATGCTTAAACAGGTCCTGCAAGATGGAGTAAAGTATGGGATAAAATGGTTGGGTTTTAATCTTTGTTAGAACTCAAAAGAGTAATATACAGTAGTGATCTGCAGGCAATGATGTTAGAAGTTGGAAGAATATTTACCTGAACTTCTAATGAAGCAATAAATTACTCCTGAAGTTACACTTAGAAAGATAAAACAATCAAGACAAGTGAGTTAGTTAAAGAATTAGCTTTAGCATTTTATGTTATATATACAGCTTACAAATGTTTAATAAAGCATATGTAACTAGCCTAACAAAGGGCAAAAAAAAAAAAAAAAAAAGAAGTTCTAAATTTATATTAGATAATAAAAGCTCAATTAAAATCAATATTTCAATTATAACCTATATAAAGATACTACAATTATTACTCAAACTTAATAGCAACTCAAAGATATTATGATGATATATTTCATATTTTACTATTTCAATAGAATTACAATTAATTTAGTTAAGTTAGAACTTATAATACTTAATATATAATAAAACAACTTGGTTTTCCAAGATCAAATTATTATTCAATTATTAAAAATATAAGCTATCAAAGTATTTGATATATAGTATAAAATAAACAAGAAAAAAAAATATTAATACAGACTAATAATAAAGAAAATATATATAGTTAGCAATATTATAGTTCAAAAAAACATTATAAACAAGATACAATATATGCATATATTCTCAATTATATTATCTTTTTTTCTATTGAATATCTATTTATGGATCCAATTTTTTTAAAATACAAAAAAAATCGAATAAATAGAAAATTGAAATCAGTTTCAAATTAAGATTACAACAAGTATCCACTTTTAAATCAATTCTATATTTTAATATATAGTACAATGTTATATAAACATAAACCTATTAATTTTAGAAATACTATAGTAATATATAGAAGCTATATATAAATAACAATTTGATCAAACAAATAATAAAACTATAAATACAATAACTTCAATAAATTATACAACAAAAATAATATATTTTTACTATATATAGTATTCAAAAGTCTATTTCATAAAGTTAAATTTCTTACAAGACATAATATTTTATTTCAGGCACAATTATAAAATATTATAATATACTGGTATACTGAACCAAATATCTACATAAACAGATTAATATATATCAAGAATATTATGGAAGTAATAATTTACAAAAGAATAAAAAAGGATCTAAAAACATACAATATAATCTAAATAAACTAAATTTTGAATATCTATTGTATTAGAGCTCTCGAATACTATCAAGTTGATGCAATATACAATAAAACCAATAAAAAAAAAGAGTCCTACTAGTTTCAGTGACTATAAAATATTATATAATAGTTTATTAGCAATTATAACAAGTATAATACTGTTAACCAAAAGTATAAATTAAGTTTATTATGCAGAAATTGAATTATAACTCAACAGAACTAGAGTTATATTAATATATACAGTATAAAAAGAAATAATATCATTATCCTAAATAAATGTATCAATAATCACTCTTTACCATATATATGTGATGCAGCAAACCCCATAGTACAACACAAAAGTGTCAAAACATGAAAAGATCCAAATGCTTACAATACAACATTGAAAGGTCGAACTATAACATGGATAACATTACTAGGGGTAAGGCCACCCCCATCTCGAACAGAAAATCACTCTTGCAAGACAAAAAATCTACTGTAACTTTATTATCAAAGAGCCAAAAAAAACCCTCTTTATCCCTATACTTACAAAGCCTAACAATCCCAATAGCAACAACAACCAATCAGCAAGAGAAACCAGTCCAGTTGATATAGAAAACAACTATCCCTTCAGCTTATAAAGTCAACAGGTAGAAAGAGAAACCCCAGAACCCATTTCGGCTACCTCCACAATAAGCAATTAAACTCAACTTATTGAACTTCCAAACCACAGACAAAGAGAATTGAACACTATAATCAGTAGAAAAAAAATCGATGACTTTAACATTGATATGGATCCTAGTGAAGTGGACTCAACTCATGAACAAGACTAGCAAGAATGGCAAGAACCCCACAATAGAAGAATAGATATAATCAGTAACATCAGACCCTAACCATATTTTCCTTTTGATTCAACGGTCAGATATAAGAGAGAATAGATCAAACTTGGAATCAAAGCTGATATACTATCTTGAAACAACTAGAGCTCTCAATTCTTCCAGAGGCCTCCTCTCCATCTAGCATGAGAAATTAATGAACAAGATCATATTATTACCACTTTTGATAATCAACAAGTAGTAGACTATACAAGTAATCTTATTATTCAGAAACTGACCATCTCCAATTAGAACACATGCAAAAATCCATCATTAGAGCAAATAAGGAAAACAGTATTAGAGTATAAGACATTCTCTTGAATACAAAGTTCATAGATATTCAACAAACCGTTTCCAAATTTGGACAGATTACTAATATCAGAATGACTACATAACAAATGTGGCAATCAGTCACATCATATGTACAAATTGAGAAGACAAATTGAATTTCCTCAATAAATAGAACACCCTATTAAAAATCAATTTAGTAAGAATCTTTTATGCAGAATGGGACCTTGACAAAATAAAGGATCAGGGCAGATACTCCCTGAAACTTATCAACTTATCCTCCAGAACTAATGCCTTTGATCTGAAATAAATTTGCCAAAAACTCCAAGTAAAGTCCTGTTATATCCCATGATTAATGTCATACAAATTTAGAAGATATGCTATGCTTAGCTTCGAAATAAGCAACTTCTATAGCAGGCAATGAACAAACAATTCAGCCTCAATGAAATAATATTTATCTGTAAATCCATCCAAACTAAACTCTTTACTATTTGCATCAGTCCAAATTATTTAGTTGTGCACTGCACTACTAAGGAATAAAAAAAACAATGAAAAGACTATAACACTGAATAGGCAAAAAATTCAGAAAGCTATACAACTGCTTCAGACCTGCCAACTCAGTATAAATCTGCAAGCTTATCAATCCCAATCAGAAAAAACCCTCCACTACACTCAGATCATATGCTACTGTAGTTAAAAACCAAGTCAACAGCCCAGTACAAGAGGAATACAATATAAAAAACATTCTTACAGATATTGGATGGCTATTAATAAATTGAAAGAAGAAATTATAGATCTGAAAAAAACCATAACCGAGTTTGATAAAAAAATCATCAATCTGGAAAACTAGGATAAAAGTTTTAACAACAATAGCATGGAAGAAGACATACCCATAACAATCAAAGGCAATTAAACCCCAAGGCACACCCAATTCCTTCACTATAAACAAATATACAACTATAGCAATAACAAATCTACATATCAATAGGAAATACTAACAAAACAATGAGTACTTTAGTAAACATAGTCTCTGAACTCATTTTCAGGAACCAATATATAACATACAAAATGTTACAATAATATAAGTAGCAACAACAGTTATAATTCTCTATTCCAACAAATCAGCAATAATACAGAAACAAATTTCTCATACATTATACCTATATAAACCACAAAACATAATTCACCCTCACTCACAAAAACTAAAATCTTGCACAAAACACCTCATCTCCCTTAACACAGCACAGAACTCTCATACCCATCACTACCATCAGAAAGGCTGATATTAATATTACTACATATAATAAATATGAAAACAATACCAATAACAACAAGTATTTACATCACCCACATAACAACAGCACAAATAACTAATAACATAGACCATTTTGGACAATTATTACTTACAACTGCCAAGACTTGAATAATCTATTGAAGAGAACTTCCTGGATAAAAACCTGGTATATAAATGCATAGAACATAATCATCTCAACAGAAACCAATGTACAGAATAGCAAAATCAAACACTGGAAGACAGAGGACTAAATTATCTAGTGATACAGTAATAATGACTGTGGTACAGATATTGGTATTGCAATTAAATATAATATAGTAGACAAGTGGTTAATATTGAAATGAAACTGGGAAAACTCATATGTATTTATTTAGTCCTCCCAAACAAAAGGTATTGTAGAATCATAGGAACATACTCTCCTGTTAAACAAGGAAGTAAAAAAGAAAAAATACAAGCCAAAATCTTCTCATGGATCAAACAGCATAACAATGAAAACTGGTACTTTATTCTGGGTGATAACTTCAACTTCTACCCCATCTCAAAAATAGACAAGTTTTATAGCAATAGAAAGATAGCCAAAAATATCACCAATACTTTTTTTTGACAACTCGAAGAATTGGACTCTTCTACACCTTCAGACATCACAATCCATATAACAAAGAATACACCTTGTCAAAAATATTTAATATATACCTGTGTACTAACCACATTGATATGATATGATGTAGCTCCAGACCCACTTGGTGCTCAATTGATTCCTATATAACTAAATATACCAGCATCACCACAGACCATAGAACTCAAATTATATATATGGAAACCTAGAAGCTAAAAAATTTCATCAAACATCTTTATCATCCTTACAATAATACCCAGTTTGTATAACAGGTCACATTAGCAAAATAATGGAAGGTCATAACTGAAGAATTAGACATACATAAGAATAATATAACAGAACTAATAAATCAAGAGAAATCAGATATAGACCAGATATGGAATACCCTTTGTAATGCAATTCTTAAGGTGGCAAATAAGCATATACAGGAATATAAAGAGAAGCAAAAGAACTGCAAAAGATGAACAAGCATCATCAGATCAATCCTTCTCCTATAACTCAATGAATATAGAAGACAGCTAATCCTTCAGTCACAGAAATCAAACAATTACAACTCAGGCAGATGTAATATCCTCCATAAAGTGATAATATAAACAATATCATTACCTATCTGGTATCCAAACTGCAACATAAAAGAACCCATTACTGAAATCGACACATTAATTGAAATTGAAAAACTCACTAAGAAAAAAGCTATTAAATATAAACCATCTCAAACATCAAAAAATAGAAAGATTTAAGAAACAATTGGTTCAATTCAAACAAGAAGCACATGATTTGCTCCATGCTAGGCCAACCTAGAAGAAGTATCTTCACCAGTAGACTTATTAACAATATCTCCTCCAAAGAAATCTTATCATTGGTCCCATTGAAATCAAAGAGAAAATCTGTTCCTATTTCAAACAATGGATAAAATAATGACATATCTATGAATATAGAAATATCATACAATAATAGGAGTACAAATTCAAAAATAATATTGACCAACCTGATACAATTAAGTTAAATACCTATACTACTACTAGAACTTCTGGAGAACCTAAACCACTCTAGTAACAAAATCCACCACAGGACCCTCACAAATTCCATACATAGTATACAAACATATGAGCAAAAAGTTTCTAGAGCTAATTGTTACCTTTTTTAACATTTTAAAGAATAAAGAAGTAGTCCCCAGAGAATTGAAGCTGAGAACAATTTATCTGATATCTAAGTCCAAAGAATGGCAACATGATATCAAAATTACATGACCAATAACCCTCTTAGAATCACTAAAAAAATCATCACCAATTGTCTGGCAAAAACTCTAATGAACCATTAAATACTCTCCTTACATAACTGGATGATACTTCCAGATAATAGCACTAGGGAACCAATTACCATAATCAATCAGATACTTGAGAATTTCAAAGCCATTCAAAAACTGTACTACATGCTTTTCCAGGATATGAGCAAAGCATATGACACAGTCAACATAAAGAGATTAGAAACCACAATGTATCGAATCAAAATCCCATCACAAATTATCAACCTAATTTGCAACTGTTTTTATAGCAGACAGAATATCATCCTTATCTTTTTTGACAACACAGACCCATACCAAGTGGAAAAAGGCATCGACTAAGGTAACACGATCTCTCCCCTTATATGATACATATACTATGACTCTTTAATTTCAATTATAGACAACATAAAAGGCTATCAGTTGCAATGCCACAAACCCATACTTAGTAACTCTCCTCTTTCAGATATTAACATATCAATTACAGCATATATGGATGAATCCACCTTTATCACACAAAACAAAAAAGACCTCCTGGATATTATTAACATCAATATTTCATTCTATAATCTAAATGATATTATAGTCAATCCTCAAAAATCTGAGCTCCTTATCATCAACATATCAAAAGAAAGTATAGAGATAAATGGCTATAACATCACATCATCAGATCCCACAGTATCTATTCAAGTCCTAGGTATCTGGCACGAAGCCAAAGTAGGCAAAAAACATCAATATAACTTAATCATATCAAAAACAATAACACTATATAATATGTTGACCAGAAAATAAATTACAGACAAAATATATCATTATATAATCAAACATGTTATTTTCTCTACAATCAAATATCTTTTTTATGACCTTACTTTAACAACAAACAAGTATGACAAAATTGATAAAAGATCAGAAGAAGCTTCAGACCCAGAGCCAATTTGGTCATTTCAGCCTCAAACCCAATTATTCACCTTGACAAACCATATGGCACCATGGAAACATAAACCCATCAACTACAAAAGTATGCCAGCAACTTACAACAACTCATTTTTAATCCAAACTCTGCTGGTCATACTCTTTGCAGCTTTATACAAGAATTACAATGGTTAGCTTGACAGAAAAACAATATCCTTAATACCTGTCCCTCAATTTTCAAACTCAAGGACAATTTTCTATAGAACTGCCTACTGAATCTATAAAAAAATGATATTAATATTTGAAACACCCTATCACATAATTCCAATAATTAGAATCACCACTTTATTGAGGACTTTATAGAACAATACTGGTACCATAACAACAGAATGGTACTATATACCCATAGTCTCTATTGGATTGAGCAACTACTTGATATATATATATCCAAGCCTCTTAAATGGCAACAGATTGGAGCACACACAACAAAATCACTAAAAGGAAAGAACTAACCTGGTTCACACACCTTCAACAACAAGTAAATCTCTTTATTAGTTTCAATATTACTACACCTATTTTCAATTCACTGATCCAGATCGAAGTTGCAAATTAAGAACAAGCACAGCGATCCTGATACATTACTCAATTCAAACATTACATAGTCCTTGGTAAGTGCATCAGTAACAAACAAAACACAATCAAGATCAGACATTTCAATATGACCAACACATCACTGGTTATTGCATATCCTGGTTGTAATAAAGTCAATAGCATTGATAATAGAGGCCAAATCTATTGTATTGAAATACCTATGCAAGGATTCTACAAAGTCTTAGTTATCAACACAATCAAATCAAGTAGTTTACTAGACAATTTCCTATGAATGAGATTACAGATCTCTCCCAATAGCATTGCACATTTCATGACAGAACCAAATCAAGTTCACAATTACATTGATATAGTCAATACACTATATGTTCTCACAGCCTCCTATACACTATTAATGTCACTTCCAGAACCAAACAACAACTTATCAAAATATACAAGCTAATCAAAGAACTTGACAATCCACATATATATATGGATGGAGCCTTCAACTAATCAAGAAATCACAATACATGCAGAATAAAATAAATATAGTACAAGATAATATAAGTGTTATTGATTTTAGAATGCAACTCATGGTCAGGTATCAACCTTCCAGGCCAAAATTCTAGCAGCAATAATAACAATCACAATCAGTGGACCCAGGAATACTATCAACATAAAAACAGACTCCAATGCTCTTATAAAGAAATATTACATCTATATAAAGGTAATATTAAAAAAGTTAAAGAACTAAGGCTTATCAGCAATCTCAGAGTTCTAATAGAATATCACAAAGCCACAATCAATTGGATAAAGACAGAAAAGAGAAATCACAAAAAAAAACCACATCTTTAAAGAAGTAGATAAACTTGTGAAACAATATAGTACTGATAACATGACAGACTATCAAGACTATTTCATCAACATTACTCTCAATGGCAGTATTTTAAACTTCTTTCCTAACAACAAAATGGAAATCCCCACAAACATTAAGAAAGACCTCAAAAGTATAAGACAAGTGCAACTAACCTACAAATGGATTACACTCACAAAAAATAAAGAACTCACAAAACAATAAGCTGAGGACATAGATTGGCAAGAATCAATCCAGAAACTCTACCCCTCTAACATTGCTAACAGGTATATAGATACATGTACACTTTTAAAAAAGTTTTGCCCTCAAACTCTGGAATAAATAACAATCCACTATGAACAAATAGCACTTTAGAAGACCAAGCATATATCCATCAGATATATGCTTTACATGTACATAAACAGAAGACTACATCCATTTTTTTAGAAGCCCTTTCCATAAAATTGATATCAATAAAAGCATTCTGGATACTATACATTATGAAATAATAACTAGAATAGAAAACAAACAAGTCTATAACATTAAACAAGAATTAATATTAGCAATAGAAAACAATAAAACATGGAACAGAATTATAATCAAAGCAATTAGTAAAACTATAATCAAAACCATTAGCAATTTTGTCAAAACTAATAGAATATCAGAAACAATCAAAAGTATTATCAATGGTATTAGATTCTGGATATACAATATTTGAATAGATAGATATATCAGACTGCGCAGCTGGAAAAAACAACAAGGGATCATACTCCAAAAAAAGAAAAAAACAACACAAAAAGGACACAACCAATAGAAAAAATATATAACAGGACATTTCAGATCAAGAATCCTACCTACAAATCTACTCACAAACATTCTCAATGGAATATACAACATCTATTACATTTATTTAGAATATGCTAATTGTACCTAGATATGTTAGCCCCCTAGACAATAAGCCACAAAGGTTATTAGTATCAATCTCCACTATATTGACAATGAGTATTTGATCAAGGTGACAATTGGTTTTCTTGTAATCTTGTACAGATAGACACATGAGAAAAATGCCTATAATATAGTTTTTACTGGATAAAGTAACATATATTTATACACAAAATCAATAAATGGGTAAAGTTACATGGTTAAAAAAATGTATTAATATTCAAGACAATAATATTAAGCTATATTATTATATCATAAGTAATGAATCCTTAGTAAAGAAATATAGACTATTAATTTAATAAAAATATTGACAACTACTTAGGTACATGTTATTTTTTTATTTTTTTTTTTTCCCTAGGTCAGTCTAATACATGTGCTTTATTAAATATTTGTATACGATACATTTTAAATGATTTGCTAAAGCTAAGACTTTACCTAACTCACTTGTCACTGTTTTATCTTAATATAACAAAACTTTAAGTACAACTTTGAAAGTAATTTATCACTTCGTTAATGATTCAGATGAATACCCTTCCAATCTTTAACATCATTGCCTGAAAATCACCACTGCAGATCACCATTGCAAATCACCACTGCAAATCACTATCCATTGTTTCGATCAAGCTTAAAACCCAACCACTTCATTCCATAAGTAACACCTTTGAGCAGAATTTCTTTCAGGCTTTCATTTTCTTTAGTTTCTTCCTCTGGTAGAGGATCTTTACTTTTGAGGACTGATAGTTTTAAGCTGCATGTGCCTAAGGATCAGTTGATTTTTTCTACTCTGTGGATCCCCTGTGAATATTCCTATTCTATTAGCTTCTCACATCTTTTGTTCCAAATCTTTTTCCTTATTTGGTTACATACTCTTCCTTGCATCTTTGATATCTATTTTATTGTTTTGTTATCAATTTTTTTTCCATGGCATTTCAAATCTGCCATTTTTAGGATTAGGTCTCTTCTTACTAGTCCTGTACAAAAGCTTAGAGTGTCCTAACTGGTTTTTGAAAACTGTTCTATTAGTTTAGAGATCCATTTATTTATCTTGACCATTTCTTCTTCATTATGGATAATCAACCTTATATGTTTTTATTCTGCTTTTTTTTCCTCTCTTGTAAGAGCCCTCTGAAGTCTCTAAGGATCCCATCTTGTCCTTTATTCTATGCTTCCTGTAATTGTTTTTTATATACTGAACACTCTAGTAAATATTCAAAAGTTTTACTTTGCTGGCTACATGCAATACACTTCACTTTTTTATAGAGGTTGGGCCTTCTAGTTGCCAGCTTGTTCAGAGTTGGTAGCTCATAATTCATGAGTTTTATGAAGAAACTTTTTCACTGCAATTGTTTAAAGAAAGTGTTCCAGAAGTTTCCTTCTTTCATTCTTTCCCATACAAGGTCCCAAGTATGATTTTGCTGTTCTATAATTTGATGGCTTCATCTTTTTTCAATTCTGTTTTGTTGTGTTCACTGGAAGTTGTTGTTTTATTGTTTACTTTTTTTATAAACTGTCTTATTGGATCATCTAGTATCTTTTCTTGCCATCTAATTTTTGTGATGATCTTGTATGAGGTTAGCTCTTTCCATTCTATTGCTGGGAGTTTCAGAGCTTCTTTGGCTAGAACATCTGCTTATTCATTGTAGAAATTATTGGAATGTGCCTTAATCTTAATAAGTTGCAGGTTTGTGATCTTTTTCTTTATCAATTCTAATATTTGTGTCCACAGGGACCAGTTTTTTTCCTTTAATCATTTTTTGTAAGTTTGCTTTAGATCTTCTCTTTCTATTGTTTTCCACTTAGAAATACAGACCTGGCTATCTGTATAGATTTCCATGTCACTACCCATTAGAACCATCAGGAATATTGTGATAATTGCTACAAGTTTAGCACATGTTGAGGAGGGCCAACTGTTTACTCCTGTTTGAAATCTATTTTCTCTACCCATATCTCCTATCTTGATCTATGCTGCTCCCATTTTCATTTCTTCCATTTCATGATTAATGAGTGATCTATCAGAGTAGAAGATTGGTTTTTTAATATTGGATCCCAGGTTACATTAGAGTATTTCTATTAGGTGGTCCTAATATACTCTTTCTATAACATTGTCTCTAATGATAACCTCTTCTCATCTTTCGATATCTATCTAATTCACTATATTGATTGGAGCTAAGGTTTAAGGGTTTGGATCCATGTTAGTAACCTTTTCCATTGTCTCTTCTAGTAATGTCTTGAAGTAGGAGATTGTTAGTTCTTGAGCTCTTCTGGTTGACTTTCTTGTATTGAGATATGAAACTTCTTATATATTTTTCATATCTTTCTCTAATATGTATCTCCCTTCTTATTTTGTATTCTCTGTGCATCCTGGGCATATTGTTAATATCATTATTTGGGTATTATTATTACTACAGTAGTTGAAGTGTTCTACATTGACTTTGTGTCCTACTTTTGTCTATTATAGTTTTTCCCAGGTTATATAATACCTAGCTTTCTTTGTAATTATCTATAGTTTTTATTATTTGGCACAGTCTGGATTAATTGCAATATATTCTGGTTTCCACTTTGTCCAATTTCTTTTCTATGTACTCATGAGGTGACCTATTCTATTACTTGGAAGAGTTTTAATTAAAGCTTGAAACCATTCAGGAATAGTAAGTTTACTGGTGTTCTGAAGTAGTTGGAGCATTTGCCAATCCTTAATTTTTTTAGTAGCTTGATCGGTTAGCTGATCTATATACAAAGTTTATTGTTTCTTAGTGATGATACAGCTTTTCTATATTCTTTTAATGTGAGATGGTCCTTAATTAAACTGTTTCTCTTTCTCCATTCAAAGATTTCTTGCCATTTCCAACTGTGAAAGGTTATTTCTATATCTTTAGCCAGCTTCATTACTTGGAGTGTAAAATTTCCTCTATCTGATAGATGATTCAGAGAATTGCATATTAATAGGTTAAGCAGTTTCCAATTCTTTATTTGTGCTTGTTTGAGTCAGATAATTGTTGTGATTCTTGAAGGACCAGGATTATTTAGTCTATTATATAATCCTGTTATTTGACTTTCTCGCTGGAGCATCAGATACTTTTCAGGTTGCGAATCTTTGGATAATGTATTACACTATTAGGTATAGATCTACATAGAGTACTCTTGTTTTTGAAAAGTTTTCTATATGCTGCCATTAGAGTGTTACATATCTTCCAGGGTAGTATACTATGCTGCATTCTGAATTCTATCCTTGGAATTAATACTCTATTTAAAATATATAGCATTTATTTATCTGTTAATTTCTTGCTTTTAAGAGCTCTGGTCACTACATTGATCTCTTTTAGCACCCTCTCTTTGAGTTCAACAGCAGTTTTTTGATTGTCGGTCCAGATTCCTAAAAATCTTGTATGTTCAGCCCTGCTGAGCTTTTTTATTACTTCTTTTTCTATACTGGCCTGGACATTTTCTGGATAGTGGTTAGAATTGTTAATAGTAATTAGGACTGATTTATTACTATTGATTTGAGAATCATTGGCTTTGTAGAAGACTCTTGCAGATTTGAGAATTTCTTCCATATCCTTTTTAGATCTTGCTATTCATGTCGTATTATCCATAAAGGCTATAGCCACATGTCTTGATTCTAGCCTTTTTGTGAACTGTCCTTAGAGATCAGGATTCCAGATTACTGACATTTTGTATTCTCTTTCTTTGTCATTTTGAATCTTGTAGAGTAAAGGATCATAAAATATTTGCTATAGAAGTGATAAGATAGTTTCCCCTTTATTGATGTCATTTCCTGCTTTTATGGGTTCTGTGAGATCATTTTCAAAGATACTTGAAATTCTCTATCTTGAAATAGGCTCAGCATAATCTTGATAAACCCCTTTGGTATTCTGATCCTTTTTATTGCTTTAACTAATATATCCAGACTAATTGTGTTATAAACTTTGACGGTATCTTGAAAAATTATCCACAGTTTCTTTTTATTTTCTTTTGCATCTTTGCAGATGTTATTGAGGATTTGGATTGGTTCTAATGTACTTTCTTCAGAAAGACACGTGAAGTTGGGACCTTTGAGGATGTTATTGACTTTACAGATATTTCCCATCCTATTAATATGGATTTTTGTGAAACACTTCCTTGTGACCTCCAATAAAACTATTGGTTTTGTGTTTATTAGCTCACACTCTCACAGTTTTGGTTTGGCTATGGGATATATATGACTCTATTTCCAACAAGTAGGGGTTACCTCCCATCTCAAGAAGTTATTTAACATTCTTCTCAAGATTTTCTTTCCATCCTGACAATTTTTTCAGCATTTCATAGCTAATTTGTGACTGTCCTGGTACCTTGCTATTTGGAAGTGTTCGAAGTATTTCACCTAATTCCTTTTGTGAGATTGGTTTGAGGAGATCTTTATACCATAGTTCCTTAATATAATCCTTGGATCTATACTTCTCTTTCCAGTATTTTGTAAGGCTATTGAAGTTGGTATCTCTTTTTTTAAAAGTTTTTAGATGGTATCACCTTAGTTATTTCTCTGTTTTATCTGTTTTAATTGTTATGTATTCTGTATGTCTATATACAGGTTTTTCTTTGTATATAGTTGGTTTCTTGATTGCAAGCTTGTTAAAGACTGTTTTGCAGATTTGTTCTTCAAAGGTTTCCAGATCTTGTTTGCTTGGTTTTCCCTTTTGTTTTTATTGAGTTCTTCTTTAAGTAGAAATTCCAATATTGTTTTGAACTTGTGATATAAGCTTTCATGAAAGGTTTGTTATTATTTTAGAGATGTTCCTTTAATATTTATTCTTCTTAATTGTTGTTTAGGAGACTTTATAGTATTACTTAATATAAAGAGATTATTGTAATGTAAATTTATAGAAATTATGATATGGTCACTTCCTGTGACTTCTTTTATCTCTTCATTATAAAATTATAGTAATGGATATATTGATAAGCTTTATAATATCCAGATATAGTTAATTCTACTACTGTTTGTTGTGTCCCATCTTGTGGAAGTCTTGTTTTTTTTTTCTTATATGACTTGTGTATCTATAAACCTTCACTTATCGAAAAAATTAAACAATAGGATTTCGGAATGCCAAGAAGATTTGAATTTTGCTTTGGAAGATGAGATTCTGTCTTTCAATAGATTGTAGGCAGCATTAAAGTCTCCCATTATAATTGTGTGAAAGCCTTTTCTATGTTTTGTTTTGCTAAGGTTGGTTATTTTCTCTTGCACTTTTTTGCACCTTTACTTATCTGATAGAATATAAACCTATATAATACAGATCTTTTTCTTTTTCATCAGCAAGTTGGCAGCTATAATATATTTATTTTCTTCTTTGATTGATGTCACTTTTTTCTCTAGGTCTCTTCTGATAAGGAGGCTAACTCCTGCTCAAAAGGGCATGTCAGGATTGGTGCTATGAAAGTATTTGTAGGCTCTTTGTTTGTCGAAAACCCATTTGGCATTAACTTGAGTAAGTTTTGTTTCACATAAACCCATTATACCTATCTCTTGTTCTATAATTTCTTCAATTAGACTTCTTTGATTTATCTTATCTGTGATACCTCTGATATTGTGTATTCCAATTTTAATTACCCTTTTTTGTATATCTTCCATTTCTTCCTGTTCCTTTTCTATTATTATTATTTTTTCTTTTTTGTTAAAGAAAATATCACATTCCTTTTATAAAAATGTTATTAGATCTAAATTATCATGTTGTTCTAATGAAACCTTTTTTTTTTTTGTATTTGTTTTTTACCCTTATTGTTAGTTACTGTTGAGAATGAAGCAGGCATATTCACCTCTTATTTCTTTGGGTTGCCTATTACATCATATTAGGAACAATTGGCCCTTCTTCTACCTCTATTAATTATATTTGGGATTGTTTATTCTTCAAGTCTATTTACTCTACCACTCAGTTTTTCAAGGTTGGCCAATATGAGCTGTAGTGAGTCTTGGTTGCCTTTTGCCTCTAATCTGGTATTCTCACTGCTAATATTCTGCTGGTGAGTTCTTCGTCTTTTTATTGGCTCTCTATTACTACCTGTAGCAGGATATTTAGTTGTTCTATAATTTTCTTGCCTTACTCTATTATTATTTTTTTGTTTTGTTTGTCTTTGGTTTATGGAGCATATAGATTTTATAGTATAGGCATGATAATAAGAAGAAAAATAAGAGGATTTTTTGGACTCATAGGCTGATAGTGATTCTGAAGTTGAATTATTATCTATGTTGATTTTTTGAGATCTTTGATAACATAATTTCTTTTCTTCTCTTATAGGACTAGTATTTTTCTATTGCTGGGATTTTTTACGCTCCAGGACAGCTTCAACCCTTGTAAGAAAATATATTGTTTATATATCTTGTCCCTATCTTCTCTTGTCACAAAACAGACAACTGTAAAGTTCTGT
>CAJVPT010000840.1:0-25287 GCA_910592055.1 Acaulospora colombiana | reverse complement strand
GCTGGTTTCGGTGTTTGCCTTGTCTCTTTTACTTCTATCTCCTTAAGCTGTTTGGGAGTGTTGTCAGTTTCTTTTGCCTTCCCTTTATTTACTGGATTCTTTGGGAGTACTGTTCTGATTCTCAGGGGCATGTGTTTGAGCTGTGATGTGGGTATTATTCCTTTTGCCTTCAGGATTCTTCCATTATTCTTGCTGATCCTGTCGACATTATACTCTAGTATTGTTTGTCTTTTTGAGCTCCTCAGTTTCCTGATAGTGACCATTCTGAGAAGGGTTGCTACCTTGTAGTTGAAAGCAAGTTCTTTTTGTGTTTTTGCCTAATAAAGAAATTTTTTCTGATTTTGAGATTTTCAGGAAAGAGTTTTGTTGTTAAATAATAATTATATTTTAAATAAAGTTTTTTATAATGTTTTTTCTTTAAAATTTTTTTAAATAATTATAATTCTTTTGATTTTTTTAATAAAACCCTTAATAAGTTTCTCAATAAAGTATATACAGATTTAATATCACTTGTTTTAAAAAATAAATTGAATATTTTAATAAGAAATAAGATAATTTCTTTCTTTGATAAGTATTTTAATTTATCAATTGATCCATTGTCAAAAAACATTTAACAAGTATAAATTTATAAATAATTTAAAACAATTAAATTTAAACTATTTTAAAATTTAAGTAATAATTTATAAAAATATAAAATATTGTTTATATTATTGATTACTTATTAGTTATATTAAAAATATTAAATTATTTCAAAACTTTATAATAGATTTTAAAATATTACAATCAAGATAATCCAATAATTATATTATCTATATTAATTTTTTTAATAATATTTTATAAATTAATTAAATTATTCAAAAAATGGTAGAAAAAAAAATATATAAAAAATAAAATAAATCTATATTATCTAATTTAAATTACTTTCAATAATATTATATTTCAATACAATAGATTGTAATATATGAAAAAAAATTTATTTTTTTTTGAGTATCTATAACTAGGCTAAATCATCAGTTTATAAATCAATTGAAAACCTAAGTATATTTTCATTTGAATAGCATAATATATACTATAGCTAAACTATTATTCTAATCTAACTAACTTGCTGTAAATATAAAAGATTCTAAGTTTAATCTTGTGAATAATATTTCACTTTGCAATGTCTTTGGATGAAAATTCTCCTAATCTACTATATTATTGTAGCAGAATATTATTGTAGCAGGATATTACTGCTATAGATCAAACCAAGCCACTGGAATATAAGAAACTACAAAAGGATAGATTGAAAAAAAAAAAAGAAATATCTAAAAATGTCCAAATAGATAACAAAAAAATGAAAAAGTAAAATTGAAAAAAAATTTTCTAGCTTCCTTCAAAAACCTGCTTCTCAAGACCTCTTTTTAATAAGAAATATCTGATTGGGATATTCTTTTTTTTTCTAATCATCTGAGAAACTTATTATTCTTGATCTTGATTTCCTTCTCATGTACTATCTTATAAAACTTATTGCCTAATAAGAATCTTTACTTTCAGAACATATTTGGTCCCAATTTTCTTTGGACAGTAATTTTTTATTCACCTGCAGTAGAGAGGTGACTTATAATAGACTTTAGGTTCTTATGTGACCTAATAGGAACTGGGCCATATTGTTTCAGTATGATACCTTCCAGCAACTATGCCTAATTAAAGAAATTTTACTGATATACATCTTCCATTATCCAGAAGGTCAGATTCCTCAACAATTCTTTTGCCTTATAATAGTAGAAGGGTTTTGAAAAGGGATAGAGATTCTTGTCAATTATAATATCTTTCAACAACTTCTGAAACAATGTATTCTCAACTGTAATCAAAGGGTTAGAGCTTAGCATGGACTAGAAACTGTTTAGTCTTATTGTTTAATTGGAATAAAAAAAAGACCTTGGTCTTGAACTTTGCCTAACCAGGATAGTAAGAGAAAAAAATCTCAACTTAAACAAATAGCAGCTTTTTCATCATCTGGAAACTTGTTGCTTATATTTTATTGATCTCATGAAATATAATCTATAGATTAATCCAATTGAAGAAGTAGAATGGGCATAGGGTATCAATCAACTTTTTCAATTATCAATAATATCATCAGAACATATAAAGTGACCAGTAGAAGCTTGTTTATATTCAGTTATTAACATGTTTGTGCCAATCAATCAGGTGCCAGGTGATATTGTGCTATCAGAAATTTAGGATCAAATTGAGATAAACAAAATTCTCAAGAAAACTATAAAAAACAATAAACACTTTAAGAGGATACAAGACAGTATATGAGAAGATAGATAATAAGCCTTTCTTTATCAACAAAATTTCCATTTATTGTCATTTCCAGTTCTGTAAGGTGACACTTCACTTGGCAATAGTTTTGCTTTCTAGAACCTTCTTTCCTTTAATAGAAAAAGTATGTACTTGAGTCTTTTTAGACCATTAAAGGCTCAAGTTTTTATTCAAAAAAGTTTATAAACAAGTAAAAAAGAATAGAAGAAATAAGTAAAGACAAGTTTCAAGTTGTTTTAATAAAAATATAAAGACTTTATTAGCAAGAAAGTATAGAGCTTCTTGTGAACATTTTTTTTATATGTGATCAGAAAATCAGTAGAAAGAGCCATATTGAAAAAAAGTTTATTATATCAATATATATTTTATTAGTCAATATATTAACTTGAATATACAATAACAAATTAAAAAATCTTTTTTTATTAATTTCTTGACAACATATAAAAAAGATGTTTACAAAAAATTTATATTTTTATACTAATAAAGTTTTATTGGTTTTTTTAAAAAAACTTGAAAGATAACTTTAAAAGTTTCTATTAATTCTTCTTTTTTGTTTATATTTCTTTTTAAATAAAACTTGACTTTTAGTAATTAAGAAAACTCAAGAAACATCTTTTTTATCTATATCAAGAAAATTCTAGAACAAAAAAAATTAATATTAAAGTATTGTAAATTTATTTTTTAAAATAAGAGTATAACTAGAGATATTAGATAATAGATAAATAGGTAAATATAAGTCTAAATCTCAAAACTTTTCTATCTACTGTTTTTATTCTTTTAGAGTTACTCATTTTTAAAGTTTTTGAGAAATTTTATTCATTTTAGTTTAATTTTAAATTTGAAGTGACATAAACTTTGATATACATTTTACTAAAAATAATTGGTTAATATGAAATACATTGATAATAAAATATAAATAAGCTTTTATTAATTATATTATATATCTCTCATAATGGAAGGTTTTAAGAACAGGAAAAATACAGTTATCACAGGAGTAAGGATTATAGACCCATATGACGTGAAAAATGGCATTGATCAAGGAGACGCAATATCACCACTCCTATGGCGTATTTACTATGACCCACTAGTAAACAAGATCAGCAAAACACAAGGGTATAGAAGCATGACAAAAACATATAACATGATATAGCTTTGAATGTCGCAAAGCACTATGAACACTTCCGTTATAGCATATATGGATGACACAGCATGGATAGCTGGGAACTGAACACAACTCGAAGCTATCTTGAAGTTAGCCAGCTTATTCTACAATCTAGTGCAAGTTAAAGTCAACCCAGAGAAGTTAGAGCTCCTCATAATTAACAATAAAAGAGAGTCTGAAATAACTTTCGAGTAGAACACGATCAAAGCTACCCAGGGGGCAGTCAGATACTTGGGAGTGTGGTTTGACCGGGATGGGAAAAAGAAACATCAAACAAACCTGGTCAGCCAGATAACATCGAATCTTGCCTGTTGCTTATTGTGAAAAAGAGTAACAGACAAGCAAGCTCAATACCTACTTAACCATGTAATTATGCCAAAGATAGAATATCTGGTACAAGACCTACACCTCTCTGACCCCAAAGTTACAACATTAACAGGAAGCTTAGGAGGATCTTCAAACACAAGGCAGGTTTCGCAACATCAACACCCAACTGTATTTTCCACAGTGACTTGGGATACAATATCTTCAACCTCAAGGCACACATGCTTTAGAAGCATATTATATTAATTGAAAAGCTGCACCTAGCAATCAATTATGCAGGATGATTATATAGGGAAAGGATAATAAATCTCCAATGGGCAGCATGGTCAGATATAGATATTCTGGAAAAATGCCCAAAGATATATTCAACAGGCACCAACCTCCTACAAGATATACTTATCGATGCACAAAAGCAAGGCTTCTTTTTCAGAAAGGTGAAGCATACACACAAGACATAGGAGACGAGACTAATTTCCTTGGAGACACTCATGGGTCCACATTGGTTTGACAAACACAAAAACAAACTCAAAACAAATGGCTTAAGATGGGTGGAGCAATTCACCAACCAGAGTAAGATTAAAACCATCAAGTATGCCAGATTATCAAGCGAAGAGCGCAAGGAAGACAACCCCATTTTTACGAAGACATTACTAACAAGCTCACCACAGGAACCCTACATCCGGACTATACAACAAGAGTAACCAATTTTCATCCTGGCACGAACCCCATTCACTGCATAACCTGGGCGGACAAGATGAGCAGCAGATATCTGAAAAAGAACAAACTCAGATGGATAGTGACTCTGAAAGAAACAGGAGAGGAAGAATTGTTGATAGGGAAAATTAAAAAGAAAGATACAAACATGACTATGGCAAGGCATTATACCATAAACAGTCCTTTTTCACATTTAGAAACATGTAAGGGTGCGATAACAATATAAGTATAGAAGAGGGCACCTGTATAATAAACATTCCAAACAAAGACACAATAGCAGTTATTGGGAGTAGTAAGCAAGTGGCGAAAGATGGAAGGACATGCAAGGTAACTAAGTTGCTTGCATCGCCGGACAGCATTAAGGCAAGACTCATTCAACGTAAGAATAATCCCATGATCGAATTGAAGGATGTCTACATCACGATTTTCATGCACACAGATGATTTGGGTCGATGAATTAAGGACAGCACTAGCCTAAATAAGATCAGATGTTTGCAACAAAGCATGAAAAGCTGGAAAAAGGTCAGAATCACAACAGACACAAGGTGTTACAGGAACTTTCACACTCTCGTATTTCACGTGACCAACCTTCTGACAGGAGATGAGACAGAAATAACAGCACTCAAAGTTTTGCAAAAAGTAACACTGAATGAGGCTGAACTAAATGCAATTACGATTGCGCTAGCCATCCTCCCAGGAAAAACAGAAGTAACAGTTCACACAGACAGCCAGATGATCACAACAGCCCTAATGGTCACAAAAAACAAAAGCAAAATAGCATGTATAGTAGAACACGCAAAAGACTTAGACCGCTCCAAGAATTTCAAGCTCCAGATGGAAAAGATCAGAAGAAATGGGACACATATACACAGTAAGATGGACTTAGCAGCCAAACATGCAAGGCTAAAGTGGCAAACGATCAAGTTAGACATCACCTCCAATAACAAGAATGGACTTGAACTCTGGTATAAAGGACAGGTAACAAACTACAATAGCAGGAAAGCAGTTTGAAACCACTTCCGGAACGAATACATCATGGAATGGTGCTACTTAGAAAGAAATCATGACATTGACTAATACTATGATACAATAGACTAGGAAGCAACAGTAGACTTCCTAGAATTAAAGAAGATTGCGACAGGAGATATGAGTACCGAGGATCATCAACAGAGAACCTTTATGCTAAAATTATGGAATCAAGAACTCCCTACCATGTCTAAGCTTTATGAACGAAGGGCTGATCTATACAAATCTAGACAATGCGTCAGGTGCAAGGTAGCAATGGAAGACCTAACGCATGTGTATATGTGCAATGAAAACAACTTCGAGTATGGCAGACACATAATAGAGACGATCGTATGCTTTCTCCAGAGTAGGGAAAAACGAAGCAAGCGCTGGGTACAGGAATGGGCCACAAGGATCAAGAAAGAAACGATCAACTGCTGGATCCAAATAATAGCCAGAAGCCTAGTTCCATGGGATTTAGCACAATTAATAAGCAACTGGACAAGAGTTTTCAAGAAGAAAGCCAAACCAACCCTTGCAGAATGCCTTGACAAACTCAAGGAAACCGCAAGAGCTACCTGGAAACAGAGATGTGAAGCCATAAAAAAGTGGGAAATAGCTCAGAGGGATAACAAGAGCAGACAAGAAATTAAAGGGCAGGTGGGGCCAAAATACTTGAAAGAACTACACCTGGTAACAAAAACACATAATCAATCTAGATTGGAAAAAACAGAAAACCCAAAAAAAAAGCACTAACTCAGTCTAGGCAAGTTAGTTCTCCGAAAGGAGGGCAACAGGCCATAGAGGTCCACTGGAGATCTGAACCAGAAGGTATCTTTTTCTAAAAATCCTAACATACATGCTAGTATAGTTTGTGAAATTTAGTTAACTTTGAAACAGATAGTACAATGTAATATCAAAGTAAAAGTTTAATAAAGTCCAACTGGAGGTTGAGCCAGCTAAAAAAAAAAAAAAAAAAATTATATTAATATCTCAATAATATTATTAGCAAAAAAAAGAATTAATTGATTTTCTAATTCTTTTACTTTTTTAATCAGGTTTATTCAATTTTAAAATTATAAGATTAACAAAATCCAAGTAATATATTTTTAATTTAAACAAAAATTTTTTATTCTTATTATCCAGGTTACTAAAGTTTTTAAAATCTATTTTTTCTTGTTCAGTAATAACTAAGATAATAAGTCCTCAGATAAAATAGATTGAAAAATTCTAAGTAATTAAATATAAGATTAAAGGTATAAATTAAAAAGATATCATATAAAAAATAATAATATTTTATACTCCCTATTCCTTTTTTATATCCTTTTTTCTTTTATAGTTTCCTATTAACCAATGGTTTGGTAAAATATATAATAGTGACAAACTATTAGAAACGATAATAGAAACTAGAAAAATTTTTATCCAAAGTCTCTATCAAAGTAAAATATTATCTTTAAATCAAATTTAAAGATTTTTTATATCTATAATAAGTTTATTAGATATAATATTCTATAAATGTTTAGCTATGTATTTTTTATCTTATTCTGATAAATATTATCAAAGATTATATGAATAACATGATTTATATATAATGATCTAGAACTTAAAAACCTAAAGGTCTAGCATGAAAGATTGAGTATCATGATATAAAAAATTCTGGATTAAGTTCCAGGTATTGATAAAGGAACCAGGTAAGTGTATTTGCTGGAATATGGAAAGTTCTGCAAAGTTTAAAGTTAACATAGCCTATTATAAAGTAGATAGTTCATTGTTAGCTAGAAAAATATAAATAGCTTATTAGTGTAAGTCAAGAAAGTATTGTTGAATATATTAGAAAAACAGTTCTTATTGTACAGTAAATAAAAATAATAGTATTATACAAAAGAAACAAAATATGAATAAAGAAATACTTACTCTTGACCAAGTCAATCATAATGTCTCTACCTTCTCAAAGTATTCTTTATAGGAGATATTTTCTTTTTTATATTGGTTAAGAGTATTATTAGTTATTTGGGTTATACAAAATACTATAAATTAGTGATAGACTCATCAGATTAGTTCACAAAAATATATATTTTTATTTTCTTAAAATTAATAGACTATTATTTAATATAGTTATAGATATTGCAAAAAAAAAATTAACTTGGATATACAATTATTAAGATATTTATCAATAATTAAATTAATATAACAGAAAAACAATTACAAAATTTCAAAAAAATTGTATATAAAATCTTTTACAAGTCTTTAAAGGTTTTATTAGAATTACCAATTTCAATAAAAAATGATATAGATCTTTTAATTGAATGTACAATTTATCAGTTTTTTTCAAAAATATTCATAATTATAATAGATTAATTTAAAGTTGCAATTTTTTATTTAATTTATAAATCATATAATTTAAATAATCTTTTGTTATTTTTGCCTAGCTATAAAAAAAATCTTAACAAATTAAATTTATTAGAAAATAATATTTTGTCTTAAAGCCATGAAAAAAAGAAAGAAGCTTTTTAATTGAATTTAATATAATCAATACCAATTAAAAATATTAATATTTTTTTTAAAAAATTCTACAAGTTTTTATAATAATTTAATTTTTTTTATTAGAATAACAAAGCTCAGTCATACATTGATATTGCATACTTATATAGAGAGTTCCAGCTATATATGATATGCACTAGCTATATATATTTTGAAAATATCTACAAAAACAGTATCTTTTATAGTGTACTCAATATAAATCCATTTTCAGATATAACCTATCAATATGGCTTGTTTCTGGAATAGGCTTTACTATTTAACTACCTATATTTATATTACCCTTCCTTGATCCTTACAAATAATACTCTATGAATCCTAGGACTATAAAATAGAACCCTTTTTATATTTCTTTCTATCAGATGTCTTTTTACAGTACTTATTATAGTAGACATATAGAATACCCACATAGAGTCTTAGATGTTGTCTTGTCCTACCAGTAACTCTTTTTATATAATTTATTACAATTTGCCTATGAGATATCCATATAAAGTCTTAAATAGATATCAATTTTTGAAAAGACCTTCTTCTAACTAATGTGTTTAAGCTTTGCTAGTCTCTCTTTTTACAGTATACATATCTTTAGCCTATTTGCAGAAAATTTTTAAAACCTGTCTTGTGATGAGATAATTTCAGAACTAAAATTGATTAAAGTATCTTGTAATCTTTGGTTATCCCATAATCAGATGGAATCTTGATCACAAGTGGCAGTAATTATTTTTATGAGATGGATAGGATCTTTTTGTATTATCTAGGCTTAGGTGATACTATCTCGTAGTGATATTGAACTTAAAAGCAGTATATAGTAACTTGGGAGTGCTACCACTATGCTATTAACCCACAAGTAAAGATGGGTTCTTAAAAGAAAGGTAGGAACAAAAGTCAAATGTCTCTTACTAGGAAACATTAAAATTTTTAAATTAATAACTATAAAAAAACTACACATAATTGTTCTCTATTATCCAAATCATTAATTTATAGCATTTTTAGACTTTTGTTCCTATTAAAGTGAAGAGCTATGAATTTTGTCCCTCAAAAAGGAACATAAGTGATCTGCAAAATTTTATATGCTAAATACTTTAGGGACCCATCATTATCTACAGGTAGGGATCACAACAGATTGAATTGGATCAGTTTTTATTTAATTCAATCCATATCTGAATAGATTTATTTTTATTTGATCTGTATCTGTTCAGTTAATTTGATATTTTTTAATCATGTTTTTTTTTTTATTTATTTATTTATTTGTTTGTTTTTTCCTACCTAATGTTTACTTGGTATCTTTAGATTTTATTTATAAACATTTAGTTAATAGTTTACATTTTTAATATTTATAATTTATTGTCATTCATAATTATTTTCTTCTAAATTAAAATATATATTTGTATAATTTAAATTTTCTGCAGTACTGCTACTACCTTGGTTTTTTATTAATTCTTCTAGTGCTAGCAAAGCAAGGGAATCTTGTTGCAATTGCTCTTGCCAATACTTCATATATTTTTCTTTTTGGTTTCATCTTTCCATTTTTTAATTGTTGTTACTGTTTTTTTTGCAGGTTTTGTGATAAACCACTAGTTATACTTTCTTTCGACAAAACAGTTATGCTATGTAACTCATATTCTGGCTAGTAAAAAAGTGTGTTGCCTTGTATAAAAATTTAAATAAAAACTTAGTATTTGATATTCCAAACTTTTTTATTATTTTTATAAAATATCTCTTATCTCTACTTTTATTTTCTATTTAGTTATGTAGAAGTTGCCTCTATAGAAATCCCCTTCTTGGCAAGTAAATTCTGGATTAATTTCAGAGTGAATTCCTTTTTGCAGCTGGCTGCAATTATATGGTCCAGAAAATTTGTATCAGTATGAGCAAATTTGCAGTACCTCTAGGATGCATATGTTTCATAGAGACCCAAGAGATGGTTAAGTTTATTTTCTTTTTGTTATAAAAAATTGAGATACTTTTTTCGACTACTTCATATTTGTTCTATTTAACTTTGGAAGTTTATGATTGACAATTTTTTGTTGTATACTTGAAATATTATCAGAAAAAAAATATCTATTGCATGATTAAACAAGAGGCTGTTCATCATAACAACTTTTTTTTCATATAGGTACTGCTGACTTGTTTCTTATAACTTTTTCAGTATATTGAAAACATGTATAAAAATTCCATATTCCCTTGGCAACAGATATTTAAAACTTGTTGTTAGTACTGCTTAAGTATGAAATTAAACATATATAAATTTTATATATCTAGTAGCTGCCAATGCTCCTTGATTAAGTTTCAATATGCCATCAGATCAGGCAACCCTTCTTCATGGTTGGAACATTTCTAGCACTGTATCTTGCATGATATTTAAAACTTCAGGTCCAATCTGATTACATATACAACAAGCATACCCTTGCCTGAATCTTTATTATGAATTATAATTTCCTCAATTTTTTTTATTACATTTGATAGGCAGAAGACAGCATCAATGGCCTATACATATAAAAGCAGTGGATTTACTTTTTTGTATATACACTTTTCTTTGATTTTTTTTTTGTTATATCCAGGCAGGAGACCAAGAAATATTGTTTTTACATGTGGATATTAGCAAAATGTTTTTGTATCATTAAGCTCTCCCTTACCTGAAATATAAAGGTGTTAACTAGTTTTTTTATTATTAAAACTATTTGAACTTATAAAATTTTTATGTATTTTTATTTTATTTTTATTCAATTTGTCGATATCTGCTTTAAAAGCAGCTACTGTTTCTACATTATTGAGATGGCAAAATCTTAAAAATCTTACAAATTCTCTTTACCAATTTTTGTATTTTTTTATTAGCATTAATAAAATATAAATAGTAAGTATATATACTTCAATATATTTATATTTGAAAAAGAATCAATATTAGAATCAGACATAGTCAGGCGAACACTTGTTAATTTAGTGGAAGGACTTTGCAAGCAGACAATATATTCCTCCTGGTTATCATTTTTCAACAACACAAGGAAATACCAGCAGTAGTATACTGTAAATTTCTATATATATTTAAAAAATGGGTATTAGCTATATATATATGTGTGCAACTTGTCAGTGCAACAGGAAACTGAAAGCCTAGCTGCAAGTTAAATTGTCGATAATCCAACTTACAACTATATAAATGCCTATTTAAATGTTTTCGAGAGCCTTGCTTTAGTTCAGGATTTTCCACTGAAGGTAGTAATAGCAATGTAATAGATTTAAGCTTGTCTAATATTTTATCAACATTTAATATATTAGTCCAGGGTTTTTCACTGAAGGCCACTTTTACAAGGCCAGTCTACAAGTATTAGTTTAGAGTTTCTCACTGGAGGCAACTTTATAGACTTGCCAGGTAAAAGACTCTTTGGTTTTTGTTCCCTCCTTCAATTGATTTACTTACCATTAGCTTCAATCTGTTTCTGTTTCTTTGAGATATGTATTATATTACCTATACCAGTATTTTATAAATAAATATAAGGTGCAGCAGCAACAAAAATATAGAATGCCTTGTACTCACTTGACTGTAAATATGGTGGGAACAGTATATCGATGTAAAGATATGGTTAATAATTAAGATGTCAGATTATTTAGTCAATAAAAGATGCCAGTTAAAGTAGTCAAAAAAGGTGTCAGTTTATTTAGTCAAAAAAGAAAGAATCGTGTATACAGTTGCAGCAAAAGCAAAGGCAATTAATGTAACAACTGTAAAAATATTAGCAAGCCATAAAAATATATCTTTGATTATAGCTATATGATGGTAGGCAGTTGTATATATTTAAATAAAATCTATCATTTAGTCAATATATAAAGAGGTGTATATATTTTTTCGAAAACTAGTAAGAAACAGTAAAAAAAAACATTTGCAAGTAAAAAAAAAATTCCTAGGCAAGATACCTGACAGCAGAGATGGTAAAGTGATAAAAGTAAAAGAAAGCAAAATAAAAAATCAACAAAAAAAATCAAAAAAAGTTTTTTTTTATTTGTTGTCTAATTGTGTTTCTCTACTATAGATTACTCTTATATTGATCAATTTTTTACAATTACTATTTACCCAAACAATTACAGAAACTTGCATCAATTGGCCTATATCAGTATTATATTGGATGCTATAGTAGCATTATTATATAAGTACTGCAATATACAGACTGCTTGCTTCATTAAAATTTTTTATCTTAAAAAAAGGTTAAACAATAAATATCATTTTGACAATACATTAAACAATACAACAAAAAAATAAAATTTAAAATAAATCACCAGTATTCCTTGCCAAAGGCCCTTTCTATCATGACCTAAAGCACATGCATACCTTAACTGTTTTGCCTAATAGCCAATTTCTTTTATCAGTTATTAAATTTTTGCTTGTCAAAGGACTTGTTCCAATGGAACACTTGTTGCAGGTGCTGCCAAATAATCATATACATAAATTCCAAATATGGAAATTGATGTTCATATATTTTTTACCACTCTAATATATCGATTTCATCACCTACATTTGAAAGAAAAAAATATAACTATAATTCATCTGGTTTTTCTATATAATGTCACTTAAACAGCTTCAAACTAACTGTCTCTTGGATATTTTTGTTACTGCCTGGTATAGTATTTTCTATGACATGCTTCTTGTATTTTTGAAAAGCTTCTAAAAAACTTTATAATTGTAACTTACTTAATATTTATTTTATCATATTTAATAAAATATAAAAATATACTTATCTTTGTTTAATTTCATTGACCATTTCTTCTCACTTATTCATTTTATAATATTCTATTTTAAACCTCAGATCTAAAATAACTGCCAGAAAGGTTGCTTTATTAATCTTGTTATAGTACTCTTTAAATTTTTCTAAACAAGCAGCTGTTGCTTATTTTATTATTTTGTTGGCTTATTTTTTACTATATATATCTTTTAAATGGTTAATTAATGTATTATACCTAGGAATAATCGAGGAAAGTATTGAATAACTTGATGCTAAAATTATTTTTGTTGTTTCTTTAAACTGCTCGAGCAATTCTATAACCTGCCCGAATATATTCCAATTATTGTTTGTAAATATATATTGATTTAGTTTCTGGCTTGACATCGTAATATATTCGATTGCCTATATATAAATTTTTTAAAATTAAAATTAAAATAAATATCAATAAAAATAAATTAAACTACCTGTTTTTAGCTATATAACATGGACCATTATTTCATATGTTGAATTTTAGCATATTTCTAAATCCAAAATTAGTTTCAAAGTTTTCATTCCTAGAAACCTGCAAGTTGTATTTAATTTTTCATATCACTGAGGTGATGATTGTATTTTTATAATAAGCCTATGCAACTATATAACATAAGTTAGTTATAGATATAAAAATAAAATAACCTATCTATAAAAAATTTATTTTCTGCAATTTATTTGAAAGTATACTCAAGACTTTTTGAACCCCGATATTAATGCAATATACAAGACAATAAAAATGGTTCTCTTCTGCATCAAAAGAAATTGCTTGCAAATTTCTTTATTCTTCCAGTGATTTAATAAATGATGAGATATTTAATGCATTGTCAATTATTATTCACTTTTTTTTTTTTTTTGAGTATTCATAGTCAGACTAGATTGTCAATTTATTAATCAATTGAAAACACAAGTACATTTTCATTCGAGCAGCATGATATATACTATAGCTAAACTATTATTCTAATCAAACTGACTCATCTTAAGCATAAAAGTCTCTAAATTCGGCCTTGAGGACAATATTTTGCTCCGCAGTATCTTTGGGTAAAAACCCTTCTAGTCCACTACGTTATTGCCAGCAGGTTGTCACTGGCGTATATCTAATCAAGCCACTGAAATACAGAAAACTACAAAAGAATAGGTTGAAAAAAGGAAAGGGAGGATATTTAAAATGTCTAAATAAATAACAAGAAAATGAAAAAGTAAAAATTGAAAAAAATATTTCCAGCTTTCTTCAAAGACCTGCTTCTCAAGACCTCTTCTCAATAAGAAATACCTGATTGAGATATCCTTTCTTTTCCTAATCATCTGAGAAACTTATTCATTCTTAATCTTGATTTCATTTTTGTGTACCATCTGATGAGACTTATTAACCTAGTGGGAGTCTTTACTTCAAGGACACTCTTAGTCCCAACCTTCTTTGGGTAGTAATTTTTTATTCACCTGTGCAAGAAGGGTGACTTATAATAGACTCCAGGTTCTTATGTGACCTAGTCATAACTAGGTCATATTGTTTTAGTATGATATCTTCTAGCAGGTATGTCTAATTAAAGAAATTTTACTGGTATACATCTTCCATTACCCAAAAGATCAGATTCCTCAATAATTCTTTTGCCTTGTAATGGTGAGAAATTAACAATAGTGATAGGGATCCTCGTCAATTGTGATATCCTTCAACAACTTCTGGAAAATGCATTCTCAACTGTAACCAAAGGGTTGGAGCTTAGCATAAACTAGAGACCATTCAGTCTTATTGCCTGACTGGGATAAGAGGGAGACCTTGGTCTTGAACATTGCCTAACCGGAATGATAGGAAAGAAAGACTTCAGCTTGAACAAATAGCAGCTTTTTTATTACCTGGGGACTTGTTGCTCAAATCTTATTGGCCTCATAATACTTAATCTGTAGGTTAACCCAATTGAAGAAGTAGGATGAATGTGGGGCACTAATCAAATCTTTTTGTCACCAATGATGTTATCAGAACACGTGAAGTGACCAATAGAAGTTTGTTTACATTCTATTACTAATGTGTTTCATGTCAACCAATCAAATGCCAGATTATATTGTGCTACTTAAAATTCAGAGCCAAACTGTGATAGGCAAAATTCCTCAAGAAAACCATGAAAAATAGTAGACATTTTAAGAGAATATAAGACAGTATGTGAGAAGGTGGATAATAAGTCTTTCCCTACTAGTAGAACCTCTATTGTTTGTCACTTCTAGCTCTGTAAGGTGACACTCCACTTGTCAGTCCTTTTACTTCCTAGAATCTTCTTGCTCTTAATAGAGGAAGTATGTACTTGAGTCTTATCAGGCCACTAGAGGTTCAAGTTTTTATTCAAAGGAGTTTATAAATAAGTGAGGTAAGATAGAAAAGATATATGAAGACAAGCTTCAAGTTGTTTTAATGAAAGTGTAAAGACTTTATTAGCAAAGAAGTATAAAACTTCTTGTGAACATTTTTTTTGTGTATGGTCAAAGGATTAGTGAAAAGAGTTTTTTCCCTCTATCAGGTTAGTTATGTGTGCTTTATTAAACATTTGTAACTATACATATTAAATGAAATGCTAAAGCCAAATTTCTAACTAACTTACTTATTTTGATTGAATTACCTCTCTAAGTGTAACTTCAGAAGTGATTTATTACTCCATTAGAGGTTCAGGTGAAAACTCTTCTAACTTCTAATATTATTGTCCATAGGTTACTACTGTAGATTACTCTTTTGAGTTCTGACAGAGATCAAAACTCCAACCACTTCATACCATACTTCACTTCATTTAATAGGATTTCTTCCAATTTCTTGTCTTTGATTCTTTTTTCTTCATATATTAGTTTTTCACTGAATTGACTTTTTGTACTTTTGCTTTTTCTTTTTTGGTCTCGTAGATATGATGATCTTTTTATTTTGATGTATTTGCAGATTCCTGATTTTTGTTTCCATTTAATCACTTTTTCACATCTTGCATTCCATATTTTCTTTTGGAAGTGACCACATACTTTTTCTTGCATTTTTGTTATCCATTTTCTTGCTTCTTTTCTGATTATCTTGCTATAATATATCAAATCCACTATTTTGGTAACTAGTTCTTCCTCTATTAGTCCTATATAGAAGCTAAGTGTGTCCTGACTGGTTTCTGAGATTTTTTTTACCAGTTTTGCTATCTGTTTGTCAATTTCTCCTATTTCTATCCTATTATCTATCCTTAATTTTAACTTTTTCTCTTCCAATTCAATTTTCCTTTCTTTTAAGAGCTTTCCGAATCCTTTCAAAACTCCTTCTATTCCTTTTGCTATGCTTTATTCCACTGAGTCTTGTAAGCTAGACATTCTATCAAGTGTTCTATTGTTTTCTCTTCTTGGCTATACATAATGCATTTTACTTACTTATAAAGATCTGATCTTCTTATAGTCAGCTTTGTTAGTGTTGATAGCTCATTATTGATCAATTTAGTGAGAAAGCTTTTGTTTCGTGAGCTTTTAAATGAGGTGTTCTATATGTGTCCTTTCTTAAAATGTTTTCATACCAGGTCCTATGTATATCTACAGTATATTGATCTTAGATTTTTTGATCCTATCTTCTTTCGATGCTATCTTGAGTTATCCATTGGTAGGCTATTACTTTGTTATTAATTTTTTTAATAGCTTGTCTTATAGAGACATTTAGCACTATACCCTACTATTTAATTTCTGTGATTATCTTGAACGAGACCAACTTTTTTCATTTTATCACTGAAAATCTTAGTGCTTCTTTGGTTAGAGCATTTGCCTCTTCATTATACTGGATATTGAAGTGTGTCTTAACCTTGGTAAGTTTGAGATTTAACTTCTTTTTCTTTACAAGATCTAGTATCATATATATAGGAACCAGTTTTGTTCTTTTAACCATCTTTTGTGAGTTATTCTGGGGTCCTCCTTTTCTATAGTTTTTCACTTTGAGATGTAGACTTGACTGTCTGTAAAGATCTCGATCTTACTATCTACTGGAGCTACTAGTAGTATAGTAATTATTGCTACTAATTTTGCTCTAGTAGATAAAGACCAATCTGCTACTCTAATTTGGAATTTGTTTTTTCTTCCTGCTTCTCCTATTTGTATTCATGCTGCTCTTATTTTTATATCTGTACTTTTATGGTTTATAAGGAACCCATCAGAGTAGAATATCATTGGTTCTTTTCTTTGCTTATTGTGATTAAGTATTTCGATCAGATGGAATTGATAGGCACCTTCTTCAATATGATCTTTGATAATATTTGTTTTCCAATTCTCTATTTCAACCTATAGTACTTTTCATTCTAGATAGTTACTTGATTACTATATATTGTTCTACATATCATACCTTCGAATGCTTCTTTGAGACTTGGAATTTTCAATAATTGGGATTTTCTGATAGAGTTTCTTGCATTGAGATAGGGGATCATATGTATTTTCTTTATACTTGTTTCAATTATATATTAGTCTTCTATCTTTATACTTTTTATATAGCCTTGATATTGGGCTAGCTTTGTTTTTCAATTTTTAACAAGGCCAGTACATTTGAAATGCTCTATCTTAAGTTGTCTTAAAGTATTATCTAGAATCAATTTTCTTCAAATTATCTATTGCTATTGAAATTTACTTCTTGTAATTACCTTGAGTTTCTGTCATTTGTCAAAATTGATGTTGAAAATAAGATATTCTGAGCTTCATTTTATCTATTTTTCTTTTCAGGATTCTATAAACTGTTTTAATTTATTTTTTTGCATTATCTCAGTTATAGATAGGTATTATCCTGGAATAGATCCTTTGCTTATTTTCTGTAATAGTTGGAGCATTCGCCAGTTTTATATTTCTCTTGTTTCATAGTTAACTAGCTGATCTATATATATCAATTTATTGTTTCTGAGCAATAGAATTGCTTTCCTGTACTCTTCTATTGTCAAATGTTCTCTAATTGGACTATTTCTATGGTTCTATTCAAAAATTTCATTTCATTTCCAGCTTTGAAAGGTTATACCTATGTCCTTGGTCAGCTTCAGTACTTGCAGTGAGAAGTTACCTTTTCTTAAAATATTATTTAGTGAGTTACATATAAGCATATTGACAGGTTCCTAGTATCTGACTTGTGCTTGCTTGAATCTAATAATTGTTGTGGTTTTGGCTAGTTCTGGATCATTTAATTTATTATACAATTCTATTATCTAGCTTTTTTTCTGTAATATTCAAATACTCTTTAGGTTATAAATTATGGGATAATTTATTACACTATTGGTATTGATCAACATAATATGATCTTATTTTTGAACAGTTTTCTGTATGCCATTGTTAAGGTGTTGCATATCTTCCAAGATAGTATATTGTGTTGCATTTTTAATTTGATTCTTAGTATTAGCACTCTATTTAAAATGTAAAGAGTTTGTTTGTTTATTAACTTTTTATTTTTAGGGCTTTAGTAATTATGTTAATTTCCTTAAGTACTTATTCTTTGAGTTCAATAGCTGTTTTTTGGTTGCCTGTTCAAATTTCCAGAAACCTTGCTTGTTCAGTTCTATTCAATTCTCTCACCACTTCTTTATTGACTTCTACTTGAACTTCTTTCAGATACTGATTGAAGTCATTAATAGTAACTAAGACTGATTTATTACTATTAATATGGGAGTCGTTTGCTCTATAAAATATTTTTGCTTCTTCTAATATTTTTTTCATATCTTCTTTTAATCAAGCTATTCATTTAATATCATCCATAAAGGCTATTGCTGCATGTTGTGACTCTAACTTCCTACTACTATCTCCTTTCAAATCTGAGTTCTAGGTAACTGACATTTTATATCCTTTTGCTTTATTATTTTGAATCTTATATAGTAGAGGATCATAAAATATTCTCCACATTAAAGGTGAAATAGTTTTTTCTTAATCTATTTCATCTCCTGTGATGATTACTTCTATTAGATCTTTTTTATACATCACCCTAAACTCTCTATTGTAAAATAGACTTATTATGATTGAAATGATACCTTCTAGAATTTTGATTCTTTTCATAATCTTGACTAGCATATTGAGACTGATTGTATCATATACCTTTATCGTATCTTGGAAAAGGATTCATAACTCTTTTTTGTTTTCTTTTGCTTCTTTACAGATATTGTTAAGAATTTGTATTGATTCAGTCATACTTTCTCCTTATAATCCTGCATAATTGGAATCTCTCAAGATATTATTGCTCTTATAAATATTTTTCAGTCTATTTGTGAGAATTTTAGTAAAATACTTTCGTGTAGCTTCTAGCAGTACTATTGGTCTTGTATTAGTGAACTTGTACTTCCATGGCTTTGGTTTTGTTATCAGATAAATATAACTTTGCTTCCATCTATATGGCACGACCTCCTATTTTAAAAAGTAGTTTAGTATCTTCTTCAGATAAAGTTTACCTTCTAAATCTAATCTTTTTAATATTTCATAACTGATTTGTTAATTTTCCTGGGGCTTTGTTATTTGGGAGTTCTCAGAGTGTTTTATCTAGTTCTTCTTAAAAAATCAGCTTTAAGAGATTCTTATATCATTTTTCTTTAATATAGCTTTTGGAACTATATTCTTCTTTCCAGTTTTCTGTTAGGCTGTTTAAGTCAGTATCTCATGTTCTAAATACTTCTTGATGATATTTTCTTATTTCTTTTTTTATTTCATCCTTTTTAGTTATTATATAGTCATTTTCCTCATTTTTGACTTTAACTCTATCCAGAACTATTTTAATTCACTCCCTATCTGTCAAAGAATTTATCATTCTTCTTTGATTATTTTGCAAATCATTACACCTTTGTTCTAGAGCCTTTTTACTATAATAGCATCTTTTGTCTGTCTTGTCTTTGTATTCCAGCAGGTTAGCTTTAGGCCTTCTATTGCATCATTTATTTTTTTTTTCAAAAGTGTCCATGGTATATTTGATACACTATATTGAATACAATAGTTTTCAATTTGGTGATTGGAGTTACTGTATATGCTATATTGTGTTTCTTAATCACTACACTAAGGGTCTATAGCTTGTTTGATTCTTGTGAGATTTGCACTTTCTTGAGGAGTGTTTTTAGTTGAAGAGCTTGTCTATATTTGACATATTCTGAACCATGCTTGTAATGTTTTTCTTGAGCAGTGGATATTTTTTTACTTGCCAGCTTATTGTATATTGTCTTACATATTTGTTCTTCAAAAACTTTCTATATTATGTTTGCATGTATTTCTCTTTTACTCTCTTCTGGCTCTTCTTTTAACAAAGGCTCTAGTATTATTCTAAACTTATGATTTACACTTTTCCTAAATACTTGCCATTATTCTACTATTGATCCTTTAATATCAATTTTCCTTTCATTCTTTATAGTGGATCAGTTGATAATATCTCTTGAAAAAAGATTGTCATCATGTAATGTTATCATGAACATTATATAGTCACTGCCAGTAATTTTCTCCATACTTTAATTGTCAAAACATAGTAATGGAAATTTTGTAAGGCTCTGTGATATCCATATAAAATCTATGCAGCTATTGCTAGTAGTATCCTATCTTGTTAAAGTTTTATTCTTTCTTTCCCATATTGCTTACATATCTATAAAATTCCATTAATCTAGAGAGTTAAATAGTTGGATTTCTGGATGCCAATATAGTTTGAATGTTATCCTGGAAGTTGATACTCTATCTTCTACTGGGTTGTATGCAGCATTGAAATCTTCCATAATTATTATATGAAAATTCTGTCTATACTTTTCTTTGATGAAGTTTCGTATTTTTTTTTGTATCCTATTACTTTATTATTTGTCAGAGAGAATATAAATCTGGATAATATATATCTTGTTTCTTTTCATAAGCATATTAACTGCTATCATGTATCCTTCTGTCTCTTCTACTAATGCTTTTTTCTTTTTCAGATCCTTTCTTACCAATAAGCTAACTCCTGTTTCATAGGAGATATTTTTGTTAGCACTATGGAAGTGCTTATATATCATTTGTTTTTGAAAAGTCTATTTCATCTTTGCTTTACTTAGTTTTGTTTCACATAGACCCATAATGTCAATACCTTGCTTTAGTATTTCTTCTATAAGGTTATATTGATTTGTTTTATTAGTAATATTTCTGACATTGTGTATTTCAATTCTTATTACTTTTTTTCAATATCTATGTCTTCTTGTCTTTCTTTTTCTAATGATATTTTTCTATTTATAAGTATAGTTTTTTTCATTTGGAGGAAAGTCTCAAGGTCTTAATCATACTGTTGATCTTTAGTATTAATTTGTTTCTCCTATCGTACTTTGCCCTTGTTAGTTGTTTGAATATTGGAAACAGTGGATGGATATTTCCTATCCTTCTGTAATTGGACTGGTGTTCCTTCTTAGGAATGGTTGGCCCTCCGTCTAAGTGAACCTTTTTCCAGTTTATCAATTCTTTTGCCAAGTTTTTTGATTAATTTGTATAATTGAGATACTTCAGATTCCTGGCTTGGGTTTGATTGAAGACTTCTAATTTTGCATCTTGTTATTTGTCTCTCTTAATGTCTAGTGTTAGTGTCACTGTTTTCTTCTTCTTCTTGGCTTTGCATCTCTCTATATTAAATATGACTTCTTCTTTTTCTTAAAGGTTCCCTATTGCTACTAGTAACTGGTGGATCTGGTCTTGATATATGCCTGTTAGTTCTTATGTGATAATTCCTACTATTCCCAGTATCTATTGTTGCCATACTTTGATATTCCGTCTCAGTGTAGTCATCTGTTTTCTTTCTATGACTAATATATCTCTGTTTTTTTTGGTAAGATTATTTGAGATATCTTATTCATATAAGTTGTTTGAGTCAATAGACATTCTACGTTGATACTGGTAGTGGTTTTTCACACTCCATACTAGTTTTTGGTTCTCAATTATAATTTATTGCTGAAGTGTTTCTTTCAAATCTTTTTTATTTTCAAAGTATATTATTGCATAGTCTTTTGGTATTAGAGTAATCTTATTTTTTGATATATAAAAGGCTTTTGTTTTTGTCTGACTAAGTGATTTGGATATTAGTTCTATAGATTTTCCCTTTATCCTGTATAGTCTTAAGAAGTGATATTTTCTTTCTTTAAGTATTTGGATTACTTTTTGATTATCTAGTTCTTTTTGGACTATTACTGATCTTACTTGATTGGCTTTAATCTTGAGTATCCAATGTTATTTCAATTTGGTATGCTCATATATACAAAGAAATGAATTCTGAATCTTTTTTGATGAAAAACTATATGATATTAATGAATATTGACTATTTCTCTATATTCTTCCATTATCTTTTTGATTGATTGTTTATTATATTTGTGTTCTATATCCATAAATATAATATACTTTGATCTGTTTTTTGCTGAAAGAAAGTTTTCTGACTTGAAGAATCTTTTGTTTAGAGCATATATTTGAAAAGCTGGATGTGTGCTCCTATCTTGATCCATTCTCTTGATAGAGAAGTTTTCCTCTTTTTTTTTATTAATTGATTCTAAACATTGTGCTATATCCTTTTCTTTATCAATATCAAAAGTAATCCAGTGGTTGCCATTAATAAACTCAGTCTTGAAGGGGTTTTGTCTCTTGGAAATACTTAAGGTTCCCTTGAGATATTTGATTCCTTCTTCTTTGTTGTCTCCTGGTAGTGTAGCTTGAAGTACTTCCAATTTAATTGTACTTATTTGTTTGATGAAGTAGAGATTGGCTGTAGAACCTTGTATTCTATTGCATGTATTGTAAGAAACATTCTCTGTAATACAAGTTCCTTGAATTGTTTCCTTAATTGTTTCTGATTCTATATGCTCCATTATATTCTGGTCTTCCATTTCAACTTCTTTAATTGATTAGATTTCCTCAATTTTTATAGAAGTTGACTGAATATCTATTGAAATATTATCTGTTCTCCTGGGTTCTTTTACATCATAATTTGTGATATGATGTCCTACTTTGTTTCTTCAAGCATAGGAGCTTAGAGATCTTATTTCTTGTCTTGTTTCTTTTTTCACAGAGTGATAATATATCTTCTTAATATCTATTCTTTTGTCAAGATTCTGGGATTGATATATAATAGAGTGACTAAGATATTATCTAATATTGAGATCACGTAAATTGCTTCTACTGGGATATATAGTTGGTCTTCTGTCTTGTGTTCTAGCTTATATTGTAGCATTTTTGTTTCCCATAGTTCTTGTTGGGGATCATAGCTAGTAGTGATATTTCCTAATACTCTAAAAATTTTTTTCTCACATCTATCTAAAATTCTAATAATGTTTTATTCTTTTTGAGTCATATTGTTATATAAGACAAATAAACTATTACATATATTAGATTGTTTTGATATTTTATTGTTTTTCTTCACGTTAATTTGTAAATAGGGTACTATATTGGATTATATAATCAGATATTCCATGCCAATATGTTGTTTTTCCACATGTTTCAGTCTTATATGTTGATCTTATTTATCTATATATATATTACTTATTTATTGCTCATGATATAGTCAGATTGACATGTATTATTTCTTTATAGTATATTGACATGTCTTGGGTTGTGGTTTTTGTTATAGCTAGACTATATTCACTTTTATGTATTCATGTTTACATGATGTAAGTTGATAGATCAGTTGTTGTGATTGTTTACTACTAATATTTACTGTTTGATCCAAGAGACCTAAACATCCTTCTAGGTTTTTAGAGCTCTGACTTTGAATTGATTTATTAGTTTGGATTATTGCTTCTGAAACCTCTCTTAATACCTAAAAAAGTATTAACCTGTATTGGCCTGACTAAGAGCTTTGTGAAGTTGATGTTGGATCTCAAAAAACCTACTGTGAATCAGTTTGTCCTTGCTTTCTCTTCTTCCTTAAGCAAAACAAGGGTGTAAAGATATTGCTGTTAACTAATGTTGTCCCTTTCTTATTGTCAGGAGACAAGTGTATATTGTATAGAGGAAGTTGTTGCTATTGTTATCTCTCCTTGAGGTTGTTTCTTATGAAAAGGTTTTTTCTTTAGAAAGTTACTATAAAAGGAAATTTTCTAAAATTTTGAGGATTAGCGGAAAAAGTTTTTTTTTTATAATGACTTTGATTATATTATTCTTAATAGTAAGTTAAAAATGATAATATCAAAGAGTAAACCCATTGATTGATAAAATACTACTAATTGTTATATACTGAATTATTAGATAAACTGTAATCTTAACTATAGAAAGGTCTTAATAGAAAAAAAATCTACTAATCATTTCAAAGGATTAAAAAAATCAAATTCAGAATAAAAAAAATTCAATAACCTAATAATTAAACTACTCTTAATAAAAATGAATTGAAAATAATTAAGAAGGAATTATATGGTTTTTCAAAAAGATAGTATTTATATACTGTATATAATATAATCAATATAACTAATCATATATAGATAGATATTAGAAATAGTTGATATATATAGTAATTATTTAAAGTATATAAAAATATATAAAATAGTTGAAATGGTTAAAAGAGTATATACTATATAGTTATTAAGTAAATAGAATTAAAAGTAAGTAAGTTAAATATAACATAAAAATACTAATAGAAATTGTAATCTCATATGATTAAAAAGAAGAAGAATATTTCAAAAGAATTGACTTTTAATAAGAAAAAGTTTCTAGTGAAGATTTTTTAAAAGATATAAAGCAATTTTATTTTTTATATTTTTATTTTATTTTCATAATAACATAAAATTTTTTCCATTTTATAAGCAAGTTAATAGTGACTATATATCTATTTTCTTCTTCTACTAATGGTACTTTTTTTTTCAGGTCTTTCTTAATTAAAAGATTAACTCTTGCTCTAAATGATATATCATTATTAATACTATGTAAATGATTGTAAGCTTTTTGATTATTGAAAACCCATTATGTATTGGTTTGAATTAATTTTGTTTTGCATAATTCTAGTATATCTATTCCTTATTTTTATATTTCCTTAATAAGACTTTATTGATTTGTCTTATCTATAATACTTTTGATATTATATGTATTTATTTTTATTACTTTATTAAAAATCTTATCTTTTTTGTTATTTGCTTCTATTAATTTATTTTGAGCTTATTTACTTAAGAATATTTGTCATTTCTCATGTAATAATAATATTATATACTAGTCGAAATTATATCATTTGGTAACTGAATTATTGCTAAATTTAAAAAAATTTAATAATAAAAATATTGCCGAATCTTTTATAATTGTTGTCACTTGGGATTAAAAATATTGCCAAAAAATCAGCAAAAAAATATTAGTATATTGTAACAAAAAAATTCAGCACAAAATTTGATAATATTGCAGCAAAAAAATTTTTTTGCATATTATAATAAAAAAAATTTTTGTATATTGTGATAAAAAATTTTTTTGCATACTGTAATAAAAAATTTGACAAAAAATTGATACTGCAGCTAATGATGGATCCCTAAAGTATTTAGCATATAAAATTTTGCAGATCACTTATATGTCCCTTTTTGAGGGACAAAATTCATAGCTCTTCACTTT
>CAJVPT010000839.1:0-25288 GCA_910592055.1 Acaulospora colombiana | reverse complement strand
AATAAAACAACTTTGTTGTCTTGTTGGCCAAATAACAATTGTTCACTGACTTATTGAAATAAAGTCTTTTACAATAAAAATTAAATTAAGAAATATAATCAATAAATCTCTTGAAGAAAAACAATATATAAAACATTCAATAGTGACTTTTAATAAAACTATAATATTTAGGTAAAGTAGGGTAATTTGTAAAATAATGTCAATTTTGATCAAATGATATACTTAATTAAGGACTGAGAGCCTAGAAAAAACAATTAGAGTGAATTACTTATGTAATTTGATAAATATATAATATCAAATATTAATAAAAATGTATCTTTTAGTTGGACTTCAAATAAATTCCTTTTCTATAATGTAAAACAAATCATAAGGGATTTTTGCTAATTGGCTTTATAGAAAGATAACCTAGAATATATATAAATAAAATAAGTTACTAGTAAAAACAGTTTATAAGGTCAAATATATTTATTAGATTATATATAATAATGTGGGCCTGTTTTACATACTAAAAAAAAAAAATTTACATAAAATATATATCAAAGTTCAACTTACTGTACATAAAAATTTTTTTATTTGATAGATAGAATGTCTTAAAAATGAGAAATATTATTTTTTTTTTATTTAAAATAATTATAACGTTAAAATTGGATTTAAAACCACTTATTTATTATAATATATATTTATGGAATCGTCTTTTATTATTATTATTTTTTATTATTATTAATTTTTATTAATTTTAATAAATAATAAATGAATAATTATGGTATTATGTAGTACACAGTATAAGAGGCCCTATAACAAAACTCTTGGTGTTTTCCGCTTAATGAAATTTGTAAAGTATTTTTATAAATATAAAATCTTATTGAGATTTAATGCCAGGTATTTAATAAAATAAAGAATAAAAATTTTTTCTTAATACTTTTAAAATCACACCAGTAAAATAAAAAAATAGGATACCCTATAATACAGTATAAGTTACAAAGAAAAAAAAAGAAGATATCGATGAAACAAACAACTTTCTCGTAATCGAAATCCAGCGATAAGTAAAATATTTCCAATAGTTCAATTGAGCTTTGTCATACGGGTTATGGTAATTCGTCTTTAGGAAACATTGACGGTAAGACTGGCGGGTTCAATATCTTATAAAGAGGGCACGCAGACTTGTCGCGATCATTTGAGCGTTCGTTATTCGGCGATGGTAAATTAGTTATTGTTGGATAATTGACACTTGCAATTTGATTGCAAGGATTCGGTATAAAAAATGTGGGGACGTATTTGAGCTTTCCACCTGTATATGAATGCTCACATATTTCACCTTTTGACGTTCGATACTGGTAGTTCGCCCATAAAATTTCGTGAAGAACATTATTGCATTTTAAAAATTGATCATACATTCTTCTATCGTCAGGAGGTATACGTTTCCAAACCTTCTTTATGCTTTCGTGGTTACTCCGAGGACTTTGTTTGTAAGCCAATTCTGCATTAAAATTTTTTTGGAACAATGTATAACTTGTCTGATAATACGGAAAGTCGGGACTACTTTTTCGGCTGTAACTTAAGAATATCAGGTGGTGGAGGTGGAGGTAAATTTTTGGCATGTAGTTGACGAGTTCGCTATTAGGTATAGTCCGAGTAATTATATTATCTAATGTATACGAGGTTAGAGTTGGGTTTAGGGGTAGAAGAAGAAATGGCTTAGGAGAAATGACCGACCCAATGGGTGGAATATCTTTTACTACAATTATTGGTTTGTGGTTCCCTTCTATTGCAAAAGGATAAGATTCGGAATTGGATGCTGAAGAAGTTTCTTCAGGTTGGTTGGTGTGCGAGTTGGGGAAGACTGAGTTGCTCATTGTAAAATAGAAAGAAAAGTTCTGGTAGAAAAAAATTTCACTGGTAGAAATTATTAAGTAAAGATGCAAGGTATTTATTCTGGATTCTTTTGTTTTGTTTTGTTTTTTTTTCCTTGAAGAAAGAGCCGTTAGGACAGTTAAATAAAGTTTCCGTGGTTACCCTGTGATTTGAATTTTGTAAATAGTCCAAGTAAAAATTTGGCCATGGATGACTTAAATTTCTTTGTCTTATGTCGATTGATGTCTGACAAATGTTGTTGTTAATATTTTAAAGGAAAAAGAAGTTCGAAAGTTTATACATGGAAATCCTATTGCTGCCTCAAAAGTTCATTGTTTGTTTAGCAAAACTGACGATTAAGACCTTTTCAACTCATTATTAAATTAATAAATATATTGGCACCATTATAATTGGGAACGATTAAAAGATAAAGATAAACTTTGAAATTCTTTAAAATGTACACTTTAATTATAGAAGCATCCATATATACTATTCACGTACGTAATTATAAAATTGATTTTTTTATCAAGTGATAAATCGTTCATCATAAACAATAAAATCGGTGAGGGTTAAAAATTGATTTTGTATACTATATTTTTTTTTGAATATTTGTTCAATCGAATCAAAGTGTGCGACCAAAACCAGTCAAATATTGTACGCATACGCTTCTATAATTCATTGACGCAACCACAATTACTCTTTTGTTATCAGCTGCGTATCTATGTAGAAGTGCAAAAAAATACTTCGTTAAATCGACCAAAAAAGTCTAGAATAAGAACGAGCGCATTAACAGAATTGATTACAAGAAAAGCCTGTTTTCCGAGTATAGGCAATTTGCGTGTTGAGAGATCGTTTGGCACAAGTCTCTCGTTATTGGGATTAAATGAGTTTATCAATGAAATTGCATGAGTAAGGCCTGATATTTAATATAGGTATTAAGAGATTATCAACTATAAATTTCCCCGTTGTTAGAGAACGAGTAACCAATTAATTGACCACGAGTGAGATCTATTCTCTGCACATGAACAACTTTGCGTACCGCGAAATTGTTTCCATTTTAGTGAACTAGTACATTAATTAATTGGTCATAAGTAAAACTTGTTTTCTGAATATACTATAGATAACTTGTGTGTTATGAGGTACATCGAATATATATTTTTTTCTTTTTCTTTTATCTAATTAAACTACGAGCAAAGTTTCGTGTAATACGTAGTAATATAAAGATCAGTTATGCACGAATAACAATCGCCTGGATAAAGTAATTGATACCCGACGTTGGATTAATTGTATAAGTTCCAAATAAAATTTCATGTGCCACGGGAATCTGGTTTATAACTTGACTGAACACTAATTTTGAATACAGGTACACCAAGTATTTATTGGTTCCTGCAGAAGATAAATATTTGTTCGATACAACTTAATGTTGACCGGGGGCATGCCAACTAAGTCGCACAAAAAAAGCCGGGATCATACATTTATGTTGTTTGATACCCAAATTTTCCCGAGTAACAAAAACATTCTTGCATGATACGAAATTTAAATATACTGTAGGTACGTATAGTGAGATACGACACAGTATGTTTTAAAATAAAAGCCGTCGCTTTTAATCACCTTATATACAGTACGTTAATTACATTCTCTCATATGTGAACAAGACATGCATAAGCGAAAAATCTTAATTTTTTGTTATATTAATTTATTGGATAAGGCTATCCTTGAGAGTATGATATACGTTGAGACAACATTTGATATTTTCTGCATACTGTAGTTTGCAGTACAAGGGGCAGGATTCTCAGTCATGATAATTTTTGCAAATTAAAAAACAGAAGAAAATGGACACTCGAAGTGGTTTACTGAAACCTATGTGCTTCCTGTATATTATACTTTATACGAATACAATTTTTTGTCCTTAAAGAATCTGTTTGTTTATTATGTTGCAAAAAATTCTAATTTATTAATCAAGTTACCATTTTGAGGGACAATATGAATTTTCTCTCAAAATAGGAAAGAATCTGCGATAAGTTTCAAAGTTCTTTCTGTAGATAAAAAAAAGTATGCACATTACTATATTGAGTATCTTCTAAATATTACACACGCATATAGTCCCCCTAGCTGACAATAGGCATTTAAAAGTAACCACTCTTAATTTACAATCACGTATGTTTTAGAATAAAAAAAAATCTATTGACATAAAATACCGTATGCTCCTTAACAAACCCTTATACGGATGATAATATACTGTAAATAATAGGGGTGGTTATTTTTTTATTTATCAACATTTTAAATAATATCATAATATATTGAACAAGCATAAAGGCTTGGGCTATACTCCAAGTTTAGCTATTTAAGTTTTACTCTTTTTTTAAAAATGTTAAATTGTTTTAATTTTTAAATTTTTATATAAAAATAGTTATTTAATATATTTTAGTTAATTTTAGAATAACAAAAGAACTTTAACCATATTTTAAATTTAATCATTTAAGTTTAATTTGTTTTTAATTTTTAATTTTTTTAAATTTTTAAAATTTTAAGTAAATATATATATATATATATACAATATATACAGTATATTATATTTTTAAGTAAAAAAATATTTTTTAGATATTTTTTTATATATATTTTAATTTTAAATAATGTAAATATTCTAGATATACTCTAAATTTAGTTATTTGAGTCTTATTTTTTTAAAATTTTAAAATAATATTTAATTTTTATATTTTTATATACTGTATATATAAAAAATTTGGTTATATTTCAAAATTAATTTAATTATTTAGTTTTATTGGTTAAATTTGTTTTTAATTTTTAATTTTTAAATTTTTGAATAAAAAATATATATCCTTTTATTTATTTTAATTTTAAAAAGTGCAAAAATTTTTAAACCATAATGGTATTAGATACAAGCATTTTTATTATAAATTAACTTAATATCTTGGATAATAAAATACTTTTGTATGATATCAATTATCTTATGCAAACTATATATTTCTATATACATGTAGATTAATAATAACCTATCGTAGTTTTCTCTAAGTGGATCTGCTATCATTCTGTAAGTAGGACAGATTCAGCTAGTGACTGGATGGTTAAATAAATAGTTATTAATAGTGAAATAGGCTAATTTAGTAGTGAGCTTTTATATTATATTCACCAAACTAGATTGTATAGTATGTATCTGATGAAATTTAGTTTACCCTTCAATACTCCTAGATATTATTCACTCAGATCTCAGAAGAGGGCATTTTACCTTTTTTGTCATTATTTGTAACATTGAATCAGTTCTATTTAACCGATTTTCATTTAAGCCTAATACTATATTACGATATTTTGAGCTAGAAAGGTGGAGATCATGGAGAATATCAGAGCAGAGGGTCTTTAAGGTGTTTATAGTAGGTTAGATCAGAAGCCTTTTTTCAAGCAATTCTTCTAATAGTGTAATCGTAAAGCACAATCTCTGATCAATAAAAAACCAGAAGTCATATCTTCAACAATCTAACTTGATTAGAGCTTATTCTGGATAATTAAATATGACTTTCACAAAATAATCAGTAAACTTGATCAGAAGTATAATTTTTAATTTTGGTTCTTAGGTGATATTAAACTATAGAACTTGTAATTGTAATCTAAAAGCACTACTACCATGCTATTGATTCACAGATCTAATTATTAAAGTTTTATTTTTTTTAAATTTAAAATTATGTTTAGTTTTTATACTTTTTTTAAAAATTTTAAAATTAGATTTAATTTTTATATCTGAAAACTACTTTATACAGATCCTTTTTTTCTAAAAAATTTTATTTTTGGTAATTTTGAGAAAAAAGAATGTGAATAAAAGAGATAAGTTCTTATCAAGAATCTAGAAAATAATACATCTTAGGGTAACCTAATTACAATAAAAACTTTTGGCAAAATGTAACATAAAAAATATATGCACAGAAACAAACATTTATAATATGAAAAAAAAAACACAAAAAATAAAGAAAAAACAATCATACAAAAAAAAAAAAAATAAAACCATAAAACAGTCAACAACCTACAATAAACACAATAAAGCATCTCCAATATCCTAAAAACATTAAATAAGTAAAAACTATAGCCAACAACACTCCTTGAAGTGAACAAATGGAAAAAGAACTTTTAACTAACATAATCAAAACAACAACTCTGTTATATTAAAGAAGTACAAAAAACAATCCCAGTAACTAACATATAGCTCCCAACTATCAAAAACATCTTGAAGAGACAAACACAGAGATGAAAATTAAAGATGAACCAGAAGAAAACTTATTCTAAAATATTTCTTAACAGAAAGATGAATAATAAACTACACCAAAACATAGAATCAAAATCAACCAGTATGGTAGACCCTATCCTAAATTTTTACTTGATAAGAAAGCCAAATTTGACAAAGAAAGAGCCAAAGTCAGAATCAAAGCAAGTAAAATTCCTGGAAGAACTACTAACCAAAAGATTTTCTTTCTGACAAGAAATATAGACTCCTTGGTAGCCTAATGTCAGTCTTCAATGAAGGGAAAGAAAAAAATGAGCATATCATTATCATTTTTGATAATAAACAAGTTGTGAACAAGGTATTCAACCTTATGATATTTTACTTGATATAAACAACATGCATTTGGAATATATAAAATAACAACTCATTTTCAAAAAAAGGAAAATAGTATTGTCATATGAAATATTTTCATAGACATAAAGTTTATTGAAGTGTAACAAACCTTTGCCAAATATGGGGAGATTATAAACATTGCAATTACAACCCAATAGATATGACAAACTACTATAATAACTATGAAAATAAAGAAAGCTCACAGTCAATTATTAATAAATGAAGTGTACCATTAAGATCAAACTTAATTATAGTCTTCGATGCACTATAGAATATGAAACAGATGAAAAAAAAAGTTGCAATAGCAACCAAACTTACCAATCTACTATCTAATACTATAGCCTTTAACTTAAAATATATTTGTGAAAAAACTAAAGTCCAGATATACTATATTTCCAGATATTTTTCCTATAGAAAGAAAAGATTTGCTATGATCAGTTTCGATGGTAAAGAAACAAAAGATGCAGTAACAAATGAAAACTTTTATTTGAGAGAAACTGAAGTTGAATAAAAACCAATTGACACCAAATTGTATAGTATTTATAGTAGTGTTAAACATTTGATAGCAAGCTATCAATTCAAAGAGAGATATATACAATAGAACCAATACCACTCAGAATAGATCAAATACTTTGGCAAACTTTATACTAAATACAAACCAGTATACATTGAAACAATTAAAAATATTATTAGAAACAAATAACCAAACAAGAGAACCTGACTGGCTTATATACAACAGCTGCAAATAAGGACAAAAACAAAAGGAGGAGAATGAATATATCAATGTATCCATAGAAACAAATGTTATGCAAAAGTTCTAAACATTCTCAAAACAATCAAACAAGAAATTAGAGACATCAAAAAAGATATTTGTGATCTAGACAAATTGAATTGTCAACTTAGAAAGCTACAGTTAAGAATATATAGAATAAATAGAAAAGGATCAAATTTCTCATCAGGATAAAACAGCTTAACAGAGAATAAAAAAGAAACTTATAAAAATCTACAAGACATACAATTGCAACAACAGTGAATCAACTTAACAATGAATTGATTGAATCAAAACATAGACAAAATATTCAATGTTCTTATCAATACTCTAAACATGAACACCCCTCTTAATACTTAATTTGACTATCAATAATAGAGAATCTTACAACTATAAATAATTATTATACAACCATTCCACAACATGTAGAAAAGGAAAAAAAAAAACAATAACATTGAAGCAGAGAATACAAACCAACTTAATATAAACTCCCTATCATATATTAATACTTCCTACCATATCACAACAAACAATATATACTGTAGATAACAACTACTTATAATATCTAGGGTCTAGTTGATAAGAACAAGAGAAAAACATGGTTTAAACAATGTATCACAATGAAATGGGACATAATAATTACTTCAGAAACCAATAGAAACTACTACCAATTCAAACACTGGAAACATCCACTATATTACATATTATGGTTCCACAATAATAAACAAATGATCAAATAAGGCTTAAACCTAATGCTCACTAAAGAAATAGTCATCCATGTATAAATCATAACTTATAGCAAGGAAGACTTATCCATGCTGATCTAATCTTTTCAAAGAAATTAAAACTCAGAATCATAGTATATTTTCATACAACCATAAAGATAAAGAATGACTAGAAACCCTAAACAAACTAAAACAATGGATTAGAGAAGCAATATAAAAGAATTGGCATTTCTCAGTGTTAGGAGACCTCACTGGCATACCAAACTCAGTATGAAATAAAGCTGGCACTGGAAACTGTAGTACAATGAACAGATCCTCCAGTCCTTAAATAGAGATGCTTATTGACCACAGACAAGAAGATATCTATAAATATTATAACTTGACAAAAAGAGAGTACACATGGAATCACAACAACAGCATTAGCAGAATTGATCAAATTTATGTAAACATTATTTCCTCCTGACATAGCAGGAAAGCATGTATTAGAGAAGCTCTAAATCCATTAATCCTTAGCAACTATAGATCAGCAATTGCTAAAATAGAAGTATGGTAACTCAACTCACTTCAAGGCAGTACTCATCATAAACCAACTATAGATACAACTGATATCTGAAAATAGAAAACAATGGAAGAAATTTAGTAGAGAAGTGAATAAAGTACTCAGTAGACAAAGCAATAAATCATTAACAATTGATAAGCAGTGAAAAATCATATGCAGCTATATTCTCAAGGTTGCCAAACTATATATTTTTAAAAGAAAATCACATTGAAGAAAAAGAATACAAGAAGAAAAGTGGCAAAAAAAAAGATCCCTTAATAACAATATAAACCTTTTGGAACAATTTAAAAACAATACAAAAAATTAACAAGCCCATGTCCAAAGTACCAAAATTTTCACATTAAATAGGTATAAAGATTCAATAACAGCTACTCAGCATACAAAAAGAATATTCCAATAACTTCATTTCACAATGGATTTTTTTTTTTTTTTTTTTTGACTGGCGCAGCCTCGTTTTATTATTTTCTTCAAATTACATATGTAGAATATGATAAGACTATAGTACAGGGATATATATTCAGTAATAGTAAAACCCGATAAGCTATTTGCTATCTAATGGCCTGTTGCCCTTCCCCTGAGGGAGAGAAACTAATATGCTGAGGCCATGCTAGTTGTCATATGAAAGGATAAAAGAGAAAAAATGTTTGTTTAATACTTTATGTAACCATTAATGTAGCCATTTACTATTCTAGTCAAGTCTAAGAGGGATTGTTGTATCACCACTGGATTTGCTTGTTTCTTATACTTCCCTGCTCTGGTTTTTATCTATTTGCTCTGTCCCTGTATGCCTTGTGCTTTCCTTTGCTCCTATATTGCCTCACATCTTGTTTTTCATATGTCATATAGTAGTTTCTTCCATTCCTTCATTGTATTTGTGATAGTCTTGATTTCAGCCTTCCTGTTTTCTAAGATTGTTTTAAGTGTATATGGAATTTCTTTTAGAACTGCACCTTTTATCAGTAGTCTGAACTTCCTAGGGTTGTCCAGCTGGACCTGCCTATATATGGTGTCTTTGAATGTTTTCTTGTATTCCTTTTTTACTTGTAATGAGGCATTCTTGATTAGTATCTTGTAGAAGTTCTTCTTTAATGTTTCTATATTGTTGCTACATACGAAGGGGTGTATTGTGTCTTCGATTTTCCCACAGTTAGGGCATTTGTTATCTTTGTAGATTGAGGGAAATCGGTTATGTAGTTTGTGTAGGGTTGGAAGCTTTTCGTACTAGAGGCTGAATTCAAATTTTTGCATGTAGTGGTCTTGGCCTGATGTATAATATGCATTCATTTTGGTTGAGTGTAAGGTGGCGAAAGTGTGCTCCCAATATGTGTCTCTGAGATCTTCCTCTGTGAAACTATTTGTATCCTATTGAGTAATTTCCACTTTGTAAGTCTGATAGCCTTGTTGACTTGCTTTACTAGATTCTTTTCTGGAATATCTATCTTTGTTGTATCCTATGTTGTTTCTATAAGGGAGGACCCCTGGTGTTGTCTCTTTATATTTATGATCTTCCAGTTGGGTTTCATGTGTTGTGATGTGGGATCTATCCTAGCTAGCTTGTCCGCTTCTTCATTCAAGGGGATTGCGGATTGTGCCTTCACTTTGTGTAGGGTTATGTGCAGATTCTGTTGTTTTCTGATATGATTGAAAGTGTTGATTATTACCTGGTTGGGTTTCTTCTTTTGCCTGAGACTCATGGGGTTCAGGATTTCTGTTAGGTTTGTTATTGCTATTTGACTATCAGTGTATAGGTGTACTGTCATGTTCTTGCTACGGGTGCTTATTGCTGTTGTTATTGCCATTATTTCTGCTCTCGTTGAGGAGGTGTGTAGTTGAGTTTGTCCTTGGAAAGTATGTTTAGTTCCTATCTCGTCTTTGATTATCAAACTGAAGCCCATGTGTGGCCAGTTTCCATGGTTTGTTACTGATCCATCTGTGTAGATTGTGGCTAACCTGCAGTCTCTTATTTGTTCTTGGATCCTAATCAGTGTGTTCAGTTCTGGCTTATTGAAGGTAAAGAACTTGTTGAAGTCAATTGTTCCCCTGTTGTTATTGTCTATGTTAAGTTGCAAGTAAGGTCTTTCTGTCTGTGCAGTTTCTGTCAGGTTTTTGAGTTCTTTGATGGTAGACTTTGGAGAGATTCTGCAACACAGTGTGGCTGTGGTCTTGCCTTTGTTTTCCTTGGTTGATATACTTGAAAACTCTATTGGGATCTGGACTGTCTGCTGTTTTTTGATTGAGAATGTACATGATCCTGATGATGTGTTCTTTCCTTCATTAAGATCACATCCTTTACATTTTTCTATTGGTGATTGTTGTCCTTTTGTCCTTGTGTGGTATATGAAAGTTACTGTGTTGAGACTATTGTTGCATTTCTTCTTGCCTATAACTACTTTGTCTTGTTTTAATATGGTCCCCCAGTGTGGACGGTGTGTATTAATTGTTGTGAGTGGTCTGCCTTGATCGAAAGTTGGGTGGTCATGTGTTGTGTCCTCCATTCTGTCTTGTACTTTGGCTGTACTTGAAAGCCTTGCAATGAGGTTTTCGTATCATTTTGGGCTGCCTCTTTTTCTTATTTTATTTATGGCACCTAGTTCTCTCCAGTGTAGTGTTCTTGTTTCTACGGAGTTGATTATTTGTCCCACGAATATTAAATTGTGTTTCTATAAGATCTGTCTATATTGGTTATACGTAGGCTCTGTGATTATCTCTTCAATTGTGTGTCTATCTTCCTTATTCTCTGAGGGATTATAAATTTGGGTTCAGTTGGAACTGGAAGCCATGTTTTCTTAATGTCCATAGGATATCATGGTCTATATTCTATCCTGCTCTAATAAAGGGCTGGGTGAGATGTATTGTTACTGAATTGGTTGATCAAAACAGGTTTTGTAGGTTTTGGAGTCCCATCCTGGAGACTTGTCCCAGCATCCCCTCATTTTCCATTTTTCCTATCCAGTTTCTTGCATGTAGTTGCATTTGTTTGTTCCAAATTTGATTTATGTTGTGTTCAGCATGATTGTAAAGGAGAGTGTTGGGGAAGGTTTGGGAGAGACCACACTTGTGTTTGTATTTTGTTGTAATCTTTCCCATTAAGAGGTTGCATGTGCTTTCCAGCAGTACCATGTCATTCAGAAGATATTCTATGCTTGGCATAAGTATATGATTTATGATGTAATACATTTACTTGTCTGTTGTTGCCTTCCCTCCTATCAGTTTGCATATTTTCTTTACTTTTTTGGTGATGAGTTGCTTTTGATGGTCTTTTTTCCCTGAGCTGTCTAACAAAATACTCAATATTTTCATTGGTGTACCTGGTTTGCTGCCTTGGATGGTTCCTCCTTTGAAGGTGAATTTGTACTCAAAGTCCTCTGGCTGTTCATTGATGATGATTAGCTGTGATTTCAGTGGATTGATATTGATATCATTGATGTTGTAGAAATCTGTAGCTATATTTAGGATCATTTGCATTTTTATTGGGTTGTCTGCTAGCCAGGTCGTATCATCCATGTAAGCACTGGCTTTGATATTCAGGTGCTTTTTTCTGTATGGCCTGTTAATGTTTTCTTTGAACTTGGTTGAGTATTTGTATCCCATGTTTGACGATTTGATCTCTGCTAAAAGAGGATCATAGAAAATGTGCCATAGAAGAGGGAGATTGTGTTACCCTGGTCAATGCCATCAAGTACCTTATAACATGGGCTGAGGTCATGTGTGGTGATAACTTTGTTTTCTTTTCTCTGAAAAGTGCGCGTATGATATTTATTACTTTTTGTAGTATTTTGATGCATTTCATTGCCTTCTCCAACATCTCTGTATTGACTGAGTCATACACTTTTGCCATGTCCTGGCTTAAGATCTATAGTTTCTTCTTCTCTCTGCGTGCTTGCTCTATGCAGAGATTAATTATATATATGGGGGCTTATGTGCTACTTCCAGGAAGTGCTGCCCAATTTAGTTCACTAAGTATGTTGTGTTCTAAGCAGATTTGTATGAGATGGTCATTGATAATCTTTGTGAAGATCTTCCTTTCTGCGATTAGGAGTGTGATGGGTCTGGTGATACCTATTCTGTTGTTCCAGTCTGTGGGCTTTGGTATAGGATATACATGACCTGTGCTCCATTCCCTGGGTGTCTCCCCTTATGATAGGATTCTATTAAAGAGGTTTGTCAGCCAGCTTAAGGCTTTTGGTCGAGATGTTTGTACACCAGATATGGTATGCTGTCTGGGCCTAAAGCTGATTTGGAGCTTCTATCTTTTGTTACAGTTTTGACTTCTTGTATGGTGACTTGCTCTGTTAGTTTGTCATACCAACTGTCTAGAATCCTTTCTTTCGGTTCGTACTGTTTTTCCTATCTAGGGAAGTTGGTTATTGGGATGGTTCTTCTTCGGTGGGTTCATGTTGCAAAGTGCTTTGAGGCTCTTCTTTTGATCTCTTCTGGATCTGTGATTATCTCTATGTGTTCACCTTCTTCCACGATGAGTTTGTCCATGACTATAGATCTATTGGATTTTTCCAGGATGTTGTTTATCATCATTTTTTTGTTGTCTTGCAGCCATTGTTGTCTTTTTTCTATATGTAATCGCATTTTCTTGTTATACTTGAAGCTTGTTACTACTTTGGCTACTGTCTTGTATTTGATTATGTATTCTCTACAAACTTTTTTTCAGTAAATCTGATATCTATTTGGGTGCTCTGATTGCCACTTTTCTAATTCTACAGCTAATTCTGGAAAATCCTCCTTGATCTTGAGAAATTGCTTCCTAATTAATTGCTCAGTCTGTTTGTTGGGAGTATCAATATGCCTTTGCAGTGTTTCTGACAATCTCTGGATGTTGATAATTTTTCTGTAAATTGTTGGGCCTTGTCTATGTTTTTGGCTCTTTTCTGTAACTTTAGCTTCTTTATGTACTTGCTTACGGCTAGTAGGATAGCTTGCTTGAAACTGTCCATAACTTGTCTACTTTTTCCTATTGTGATGTATCCTGTCGCTTCAACTCTTGTTCAACTGTGTTGCTGAATTTCTCCCATTGTTTATTATCAGTTTTGTGCCAATTGTACAGGTGATTGTGCATATGAATTTTTTGGATCTTTGTTCAGTCTAGTTGTCATCTAATGGAATTTACAATGGATTATTTACCTACAGGAAATAATATGATCATACAAAGTCATTACTTGAACTATAACCTATATAAAACAAAATCAAGCAATCAAATAGAGAATAGCAACTAGACAACTGTTTTTGACAATCAATAAATGAACAATAATAAACAACATCATGGACAAATCTTATAGAACTATTATTCTAGACAAACTAATCATTGAAGAAGAGTAAATCAATATAATAACAGAATTAAAAGAAATCAAATCCAGGGTTAGTAAACACTTTCAACAATAGACATCTGCTAGAAATATAAAATAATTAACAAAATATATAATATAGAAACAAAAATTCACCCAAAGATTCTATTGACCTCAAATGGCATTACTCAACTATTACAGAAATATCAAAAGAAGAATTAAGGAAATTAATCAAAGATAGAGTAGCAAATCAGCATCAAGAGAAAATCAAATCCCATATCTAAACTTCAAAAAACTAGGTGAAAAAGTCTTAGAAAAAATACAAAATCTATTTAACTGCATTATTAATGAAGGCACAACCTCTACAGAATAAAGTAAAGGTAGTATTTATCCTATATCCAAATCTAAAGACTGGCAAAACAATCTGAATATTATAGACCCATCAATCTGGATACAGTTATGAAAGCCAAGAGAATGAACAAAAAATGCTTACCACCTTGTAGAAGCTCCAAGAATACTAAGTGACCCTTAGGTCAGGGAAAACTTTCATTAACCCAAACCTGGTTTCTAAACAGATAGCCAGGCCCAAAATAAACTTCATCAGATAGAAAATGGTGCATATCCCCTTCCTAAAATATATGAAATATGAATATTCAACTGGAAAATCACTGATCATTACTATATTTATTAATCAAGAAGAAGTACACATGGTATGCAAAACCAAAATTACAGAGAATGAGAATGTCAAATTTAGAAAGATCACTTTCTGGGCTCTCAAGAGAGCAACTTTTGCATAAATAGAGTATAGAACATTTTCTTATACTTTATCAAAACAGATCTAGCAGAGTTTCTCAATAAGCAAATCAGTATTGATTATATAACCTTATAGAAAGCAAGACCATTTCTGATGGCAAATATCACTTTCTTCAATACATCGGACTATATAAAGATCAGTTAAGAATGAACACTTAGTGAAACTACTATTCATGTAGAATTTTTCCATTTTAAAAGATCCACAAAGTTAAAGAAGAAAGAGATTGTTATTGTGGTAACCTCATTCAATTATTATTTGATACAACAGTACTGAATCTAACAATCATTATCATAAGTACAAGAGTAAAATCAATATATATATTCTGGAACAATAACAATTAGGCAAAGAGATTTGCTGTCTTCACTTTCTAGTTCATCAAAAATCTTCATGCAACCAAATCATCAGCTCCCACTAATAAAAGAAATACAGATACAATGGGTTAATAAGAGACTTCTCTATGGTTTTATTAGTGGCTCACCCAAATATAATATGCATATTTATCCTGACAAACTAGAGACACTTCTTCCAAGACAATACATAAACAGGTTAAAAAATCCCAGAATTCTTTTACACTAAGAAAACAAGTTAATCTTTAACCAAGATATTCAAAGAAACTTTAACACTAATGACAATTCAAGGAGCTATGCAAATATCCTAAAATATGTTCAAAGACCAGAGAACAGACAATGCCATGAGAATATCTGAAATATACTACTATCAGTTCAAAAGGACATAAAAGAAATAAAAAATAATCTATGAGACCTGGCTAAAAGGGTGGATGCTTTAGAACAAGAATGTACTAATAGATATTCCAAAAGTATCAATGAACTTATGGAAGAATTAGAAGAGTGCATAAATATCAATAGTAAGGAGTAGAATAGAGCTTCCAGTGATAGCATCTAAGACATAAAGAAATTCTATAAGCATAACAATAACAACTGAATAGGATAATTGTATTAATGGAAGAGATAATCAACCTTGTCAAAATCTCACAAAGACAGTTCCAAATGGATACAGCTCATTATAATAATATAATAGAAAGCAATATAACAGAATTCCCAAGAGAAAAAAGTAGCCAACAAAAAATCTTAACACTGGCCAAATGAATATTAAGCCCAAAATCAATTTATAGAAACACTATACCATAGAACAAAATCTCAAATACATAGAAAAGGAAGATACCACAAACCATGCCTTATGAATAATCGTGATACATAATATAAGAGGGATAGTAACAGACAACAAATGAAACTTTTGGCTAGAGTACTATTCAGAAAAAAACTAGAAGGTTATTATTACAATAGAAATCAATGGAAATGAATAACAGATAAAATATTGGAAATACCATCAGTACCAGCTAACAACATCAGTAGATGAACACCAAAAGATAGGGCATGGAGTGAGCATAACCATACACAAGAACATCACAACCAGAATATTTTGAAAACAAGAAATCAAGTGAAGGGCCATAGTGATAGATATGGTATTTTCAAGAAAACATATACTGAGGATTATAGAAATATATATCTCTTCAAGAAATAGCAACAATAGAAATAAGACAGAGATAGAACATACAATACAGAAGTAGATAACATATGCAGACAAGATGAATGCACATATTATAATAGGTGGAGACTTTAATGTTACCCCCAATCCAGCTATGAACAAATGGAGTTCTTATAAACAATCAGACAACTGTTAAACAGAGTCAAAGTTATTAGAATGGCTGATAACAAAAAACTTTCAAGATACATTTAAGATGCACAATCCAACACAGAAGAAATCTATATGAAATAATAGTAGAGAAGCCCATAGCAGAATTAATCAGATATGATACTTATTACAAGAAACCTAGCAAATGAGAGACTCACATATAATACACTATTCAGATATCCTGTACAAGAGCAATTATAAAATCATGACCACTAGAGTGGATATATGCCAACTTAACAATAATAGTTATCAAAAGATCCACAGAAGCAACTCATTATATAACTAGTGCAAAACAAATACCAAACAATGAAAAAATTCAATAGTACTATTGAAAACAATATAGAAAGAGGGGAATAATAAACAACGAAATATAGAAAACAAATGAAATATATTCAAAGAATCACTACTTACAGCAACAAGTCATCACATACTCAAGATAAAACAAAAAAAAAGAAACAAGGGAATGGAAAAACAACCAACTTTATACAAGAAAATCATCAATATCCAAATATTGTCAGAACTCCTTCAAAGAAATATCAACACCTTCAATAAAAATACAAAAATCCTTATATAAAAACAAATCAACAATATACAAAAGGACTTCCTAAAGCTAACAAAGAAACTGTTACATGTAAACTGATCAACTAATAGAACAAACAACACAATAGAAGAAAATATGAAGAGAACACATCATCTGATACAAAACTGCTATAAAATTTATAACCAATTATCAAAAAAACAAGAGAATATAGCAATATATAGAAAGATGGCAACAATAGCTTTTGGATAATAAGAGATCAATTATAAATAGTATACTAGAGAAGTTCAACAGATCTATAGTAATAGACAAACTAGTAGTCAAAAAGAGATGACCAAATAGAGGTAATTACAAAACCAGAGGAGATCAAAAACAAAGTAGCAGAATATCTTGAAGCCTGAATCATCACAGAGAAACCATATCAGTGAAAACTTCAGTCGGGTGGATAAAACAATACGCACCAAGTAGCAGGATCAAGAACACTGGTTTGAAAACTTGATGGTATAAGTAATTATGCAGGTGCTTCAAAGAGTAATCAGGAAAAGAAGCTTCAAATTTGTACCAAAACCAGATAATATTCAATATAGTATATATAAAAACCTAAAGTCAAAAGTGATAGTATGGCTCATAGACCTATACAACAGCATACTGCTACAAGGAGAAATATCAAGAAAATGGAGCACAGAATATATTTATTAATGTTTACATTTTGATCTGAATCTGATTGATCTGTAAATCCGATATGAATCAAATTGAATCAAATTTCAAAATTTTTAATCTGATTGGATTCAGATTGAATTAAATTTTAAATTTACAAAATTATTAGATTCAAATCAGATTCAAATCGAATTTGATCAAATCTAATATAATTCAAATCAGATATGTACCAATCCATATAATTTATTATATAATTATTTAATTTCATCTAAATCGAATTATCTAAAAAATTAAAATTGAACTAATACAATATACTACATAATTAATATAATAAGTAGATAGCCATTACGTATAATATATAATTATGGCATCCGTAAATATAGCTTCTTCTTTTCTTTTTTTTCGTTTAACCTTTCGTTTCTTACTCCTATTTTTCACTTTCTATTGTCATTGAATTATAGATAAATACTTATTTATCTTTTGCACATGTCAAGTTCAGTTTTTGCTGAATATTTAAATTTAATAATAATTTTTTTTTAGTTAATAATGATTTGATACAATTATTATACCTTGTCTCTCTTTATAATTTTGATTGGCATATTCATAAAGTCAAATTTATTGATAATGAGATAGAAGTTATATATACTAATAGTGCTCAAAAACAATTCATATTTGCTGCTTTTGCTATAGATTTTAGGAGGGAAGAAATTTCACAAAAGCTAGATACCATTCTTGAATAAGTAGCAATATAAGCACAGATAATGAAAATCTGAAAGTGAAATATGAAGAATTTTCAGTTATATTTTTTTTTTAGTTTTTAATTATCAATGAACATGATATGAACTAATTTTATTTGTAATTCTTTTAATGGAAGTTGACTCAAGCATATATAAATTGATACAGTTAATCCAAAACATTAGTAAAAAAAAAAAAATCATATATTAATAATTTTTTTAAAAATTATACTTCAAATCAAATTTTTTGATTTAATGCACAGGACTGAATCAATGGAGTCTATTCAACTAGATAAAAGTATGTTCATACATATATTTAACACAATCTGAAATCAGCTTTTGTTTTTTTATTAATTATATATATTAAAATAGATGAATCAAAAAAGTGATTGAGTAGCAAAATAGGCAAATTGAAAAAGTGAGTTAGTAGCAAAATAGGTGAATTGAGAAAAGGAAAAGGGTAGGTGGGTAGCAACAGTAATAATGATGAATATAGGGAGGACTAATGATGGGTCCCTAAAGTATTTAGCATATAAAATTTCGCAGATCACTTATGTTTTTTTTTTAGGGACAAAATTCATGGCTCTTCACTTTAATAGGGACAAAAGTCAATAAATGCTATAAATCAATGATTTAGATAATGAAGAACAATTGTGGTTATTTTTTTTATAATTATTAATTTAAAAATTTTAATGTTTCCTAGTGAGGGACATTTGACTTATGTCTCTACCCCCCTCTTTAGGGACCCATCTTTAGGGAGAACAATATAGGTATATTTAATTTAATACAATCTGAGTTTGACTTATGTTACTTAGCTAATTCTATTCGCTAAAACAGGCAAATAAAGAAAAGTGAAAGGGTGTGTGTGTAGTAACAGTGATGATAATAAATATAGTGAAGACAATATAGATATATTCAATTTAACACAATCTGAGATTGCTTATGTTACTTAGCTAATTCTATTTGCAGAAATAGGTGAATCAAAAAAAGTGAAAAGGTAGATGGATAGCAACAGTGATGATGAATATAGTGAAGACAATATAGGTATATTCAATTTAATACAATCTAAGTTTGACTTATGTCACTTTATTAATTCTATTTGCTAAAATAGACAAATTGAGAAAAGAGAAAGGGCCGGCAGGTAACAATAATAATGATGGTGAATATAATGAGGATAATATAGGTATATTCAATTTAACAAAATTTGAGTTTAGCTTATACTACTGATTCTTATAAATTCTATTTAGAAAATTCAAACAAAGAAAAGAAACAGGTGGATAACATTAATGATAATAGCAAGATAGCGATGGTAAAATTGAGATATAGTCAAAAAATATTTTTGAAAAAAAATATTCTAATTAAAATTTTTTTATTAAAATAAAACTAGGTTAATTTAAATATATTTAATTTAATTTAGTTAAATTAAAGCAGTTATAGTTGAACATGCCTTAAAATAGATTCAAAATGTACAAAATTGATTTCAAATTGTTTTTGCATCAAATCCAAATTGAATTCAGATTTGGATTTAGATCAGATCGAATCAAATCAAATTCAGATTAGAATTAGATCAGATTAAATTGTTATGATTTCAACCAAAATGGATCAGTTTAAAATGAATCGGATTCATATCTAATTTGTATTTATTAAAACTGGATCAGATCGAATCTAGTTAAAATTTGATCTGATTCAATCTATTGTGATTACTAATATTTAACCTATTCCCAAATTTACAGACTGGCAGAATAGAATTGAAGTAATCAGGCCTATCACACTACTGTGATTACCTTGCATGCTACTGCATAGAACATAATATTCTTAATAAACTAAATTGAGCAGCACTTCCAGGAAGCAGTATACAAGCCCAATATACATAATAAATATATTCATAGAACATGTATAAAAAGAAAAGAAGAAGCTATGGATCCCAGTCAAGATATGACAAAAGTGTATAATTCAATTAACACAGAGATGCTAGTAAAAGTAATAAAGTATATCAAGATATTACAAAGAGCAATAAACATTATATATGCACTATTAAGAGACAAAGATAAAAAGTCATTACAATATATAAACTTATCTCTCAATACAAACTAATGGATAGTATCAATCAAGAGAACATAATCTCACCACTTCTATGGTATATCTTTTATGACCTACTGCTAACAGAGATCGATTTATTGGGAAGGGATATAGATATACCATCAAAATTAAAAGATTTATAGAAGAACCATATGGGAAAGATACATAGAAGTCAAAACTAGCACATACAGTATATGGATAATACAAAATAGTTGGCAAACAATTCAAAAGAACTGTAAGCAATTTTAGATATAGCAATAGAGTTCTACAACCACAACAAGATAGAAATCAATTTTCAAAAGTACAAGTAACCATTATTAATAGACAAACAGAAGACTTTGAACAGAGTTTCACTTTTAAAGAAAGTTCAATAAAGGGTAGCATGTCAGGTATCCCAATTAGCATTCTAGAAGTATGGTTGGACAGCTTAGAGAAGAAGACATATCAGAAATATCTCATCACCAAGAAAGTCCAGAAAACAAGCAAAATAATAGGCTAGAAGGCAACTACAGATAAACAAATAAGATACATAATAAACTATATACTCATGTTAAGTATAAAATATCTTCTAAATGATATGATACTCCCAGAAAACACCTGCAACTACCTAATAGAAAAGATCACAACTAGATATAAGCACAAATATGGGATGATCATCATATTCTCAAATACACTACTATACAATTGATGTGAATATTGAATAGATTACATATGGGATAGGCAGATACAACTACATATAAAAAACTAAACAAAAAGGATCAAGGATAAAGGACTATTAAGTTAGATCTCCAAAATAGGTCTGTAGAACTTGCAAAATATATCCTGGTCAATCGAGTCAGTTATAACACATTTTAACTATTTCTGAAGACAGGACAAAACCTGAATCACGTTATTCTATAACTTTTGAGAAAACACAGCTTCCAGTTCTACCTAAACTCAAGCTTTATAACAACATAGAAAATAGAAAAATAGATAGCAAAATCAATGAATACACATCAAAAGCAATATACTATAAATATAGGTAGCTACTTAGAAAAAATAATCTATTATTCATTGAATATATCTTTAACTCCACAAGAATATGAATACTACATTGATAAGAGGTAGGGGCCATTGACCAGACAATAAAAAGAGTAACTTTAAAATAGCATACCAGTCTCATAAAAAGCCTGACAATTACAGAATATGTACAAGACAAGGAAGCAGAAGATTCCGGCAACTACAGGACTTTTAACCAAGGTAGACCCCTAGCTGAAATAAACACATGCAAATCATACTGAAGTGCTATACTCAAACACTAGACAGAAGTCATAAGCAAGAAGAAATGAAATGCTAGCCTCACCTTAGTCATTTATACACATTACACAAGAACTACGGGGATATCCCTACTAGAAAAATATAAGGAATGCATAATAAGTAAAAAAGATGCATTACTAGAATCCTACATATACTCAATGAGGAAGTAATATACAATCCAAATCCTAGTAGAAAAATTAAACATATTATCCAAGGGAAATATGGAAGAATCCATGGTTAAACTAAGATATAGAATATCTCCTGAATCAATTGCAAAGTAGGTAAGAGACCTAATAAAACCTACACAAAAAAACAATCTAGTTCTCAGCTATAGATAAATAATATAAAACCAGATCTAATGAATATTAATGAAACATTTAGCTTAGAAGACTCAGAGCTGGAAGAACTAAGAGCCATATAGTATTAGCTCAAAGGATAATAGCAAATAACAATATATACAGACAGATCAGTATCAGACTATGGTAGCAGATTATACATGGGCTTTGGCTGGTTTATCAAGGATAAAGATAGGAGAGAACACATCTTTCAAGAGCAAATACAGTTGCATATTTCTTATATAATGGTAGAGCTCATAGCCATAGTAATAGTGATTAGTACTCTAAGCAGAAATGCCACAGTTCAGCTATACATAAATAGCCTCAATGCAATAATTAATCTGACAGACATACCAAACAACTACAGACTAGAAAAGAAACAACACTAAAACCAAACAATCATAAATATATATAGATATATATGGAAGCATCAAAGCTTGGATATAGCCCTCCATAATATTAAGGTATATATAAGCATTCATCTCAATAAAAAAACAGACAAACTGTCCAAAATCAACCCATATTACAAGACATGAAACCCAATCAGAAGATTATCAATATCAAGGAACACCACTAGGTATTACTACTAGTTAGCATCAAATGGACCAAACACTAATGAATATACTATAGAAAAACATGGCAAAACAAATTAATAGAACTATATGACTTATCAAATGGTAACTACTTAACAGAACCCAGAATAGCTTTACAGAGAAAAATTTCAGGGACATATATTGGCAATATATCTTTAACAATATACATCTCTCCAATATAGAAGCACAAACTACTTTGAATAAGGATTATTATCTAAGGAAGTTTGACTTTAACCTATAATATGAAAAATTAATAACTAGAAGCAAACTGCATAGCAGATACTTATTAATCTATAAAGATAGCAAATATTATAAATATAAATAAATAGAAAACACAATTTATCCTTTTTTATCCAATAACTAGAAAAACACATTGAAAAAGAACTTACACAGAATTCCAATAAAACATATATCTCTACATATCCACAAAGAACACAAGAAAACTTCAAGACATTGTACAACAATACATCTACTTAAATAGATCCAGGACCTTCAAGCTACTCATTAAGGAAACAGTTATAAGAGAAATTCCAGGAACACTTAATAAGGTAATAACTAGCAATAAATCAATTATCAAGTTGATTATCAACATAATGAGGAAATAGAAAGAACTTCTACATGACATTTGGAAAGTACACTATAAATAATCTCACATACAAGTTCAAAGCATATTAATAAACATAATAACAAAATAAATTAAATATACTCAAAACAGACAACAATAGGATCAAGAGAACTCATGTGGCCTATCAGTAAAGGACCAGAACACAAGTCTGATCAGGATAGTTAACAGTTAAATAAATGAATACATAAAGTATAATACTAACATTTTCATATTATTATCATTCCATCTAATAACTAGTATGGCTTTGGTATATTAGTTTCTTTCCTTGAGAAAAGAACAACAAACTGTGAGGTAGTTTATTGCTTATCAAATTTTATTATTACTAATGCTACATCCCTATACCATAGTATTAGCTACTTTATATAAATGTAATTTGAAAACAATAATAAAATAAGGTTGAGCTAGTTAAAAAAAATTTTTTTAAAGAAAGCATTTGTTAAAGAAATCCTTTCAAATTTATTTGTAACATAAATTTCTATTAAATCATAGGTAAAAAGACATCCTTGGTTTCTGATATTCATGTGTTAGATAATACTGTCAGTATTATTACATTAAGGTGATCATGAAAAAAATTTATATAACAAAAGTTTTAATCATAATAATAAAGTATTAAATGCATACATATGAGATTATTTGTCAATAATAAAAGATTTTCTTTTAATTTCATTTAATTATCTAAGTAAAAAATGTTATAAAAATAGGTTGCAAAAAGGATCTCACAAAGGAAGAATATCACACAATAAATAAGTTTAAAAAAGAAAGGATTTTTATTGCTAAAATTGTTTAAATAATTGGATGATCATAAACAACAGTCAAAAATTGCCTTTATTGATGGAATTCAACCAATTATACTGATTATATAAAAGAAAAAATAGTAGATCTAAATTGATTATAAAAAAAAAAAAAAAAAAAAAAAAAAAAACTCTTTCCCACTTGCATCCAAATTCCTAAAAATTTTCTTTTTAGGAAATTTTTTCGCAAAAACAATTTTTGGGATGAAAAAGAGAGTTTCTAACAAAAAACACCATGTTTTCACAATAAACAATACCAGAACAAGGGCAAACACAAAACAGCATAACATTAAGAAGTAGCAAAACATCCAAAGACAAATACACACAGGTATGGAATTAGAAGTGGTCCCTACAGAACACGAAGGTATTGAAGCAATCTTCGAGGTAGATAACTCACAAACAGCAAGACAACAACAACAATAACAAAACCAACTTTACCATAGAGAAGCAAAATACCGCGACCATTTCATCAGTGCACCATCCTCACCAAAGGCTTTCAGTACACCGGCGGCATCAGAAATTGATTGGTTCGAAAAAAGCGAAGAAGCACAACAAGGAACACAGGACAAGGGCAAGGGTAAGGAAACAATCTCTAAAAACCAAACACCACAACGCCCTCCCCTTACAGATTGGCAAATACAATATAGAAGAAAATGCTTCAAGAAAGTACTCCTCTTGGAGCAGGTTCCTGGCAAAGATATCAACAGCCAACTATACTCATTTAAGACAGTACTCGCAAGATACAAATCAGTTACATCAATCAGAACTAACAATATACCTTCAGGTAAACACATAACCATCTTGTTCACAGATCAAAAGAAGCTGAAATGGCATCCACTATCAAATTAGACAGTAACACTACTATCCAAACACAAGAAATGCCGATCCATAATGATATTACTACAAAAAGTAAAATAATGAGAGTATGGGACATTCCCCTGAATGTAACATATGGAGAACTCAAAATTGCACTAATTAAATATGGGCCAATCAGATCACTACGCATGAAACATGGGGCTTGTGGCAATCTGCAGATGTGGAATATGAAAAACAGGAGGACTATTATAGAGTAATCCTCAAATAGTCTATAGGCTTCAAGGGAGATATGTACAGAATTTTTCCATTTCTTAATACCAATCAAATTAATAAGGAAAGAAGCAAATTTACTGTCAAACTAATCAACTTACCACCCGGTACCACAGGATACAATATTAAACAAATTATTGAGGCAACCAAAGCAAAAACTTGCTACATCCCTCGGTTCAATTCTTATAAAAGAAAACGTTTG
>CAJVPT010000838.1:0-25301 GCA_910592055.1 Acaulospora colombiana | reverse complement strand
TGGCCATTTTGTAAAGAAGCTATCTGTATAAAACTGTATATTATCCTCTGTTGTTAGTGTTCTTGCAATATGTTGCAACTTTTGGATGGTTCTAATTGGTACTTTTAACTTCCTTTCTATTAGGGTTTTGGTAATTTATAAGGGGTTCAGGTAAATTTTGGGTGTGTGTGTATGTGGAGCCTTTCTGCTAGTTTCCCTTATCATATGTTCTATTCCTTGTGGAGATGATTGTAATCTGTTGAGTGAAGTTTGCCTGGGAGTCTATAGACTGTTATCCTGAAAAAATTCTGGTTGTGCTCTTTTTGATCTTGATGTTTACTGAATGTATCAGAAGTTGCTCCATGATGCATTGTTATTGGTCCTTGTAGTTTTTCCTTAGTTCTTAGTTGTTGAAGTGACATTTTTTACATTTGAACATTGGTAAAGTTTCTTTATTTCTGATCATATGATTCACAATAACCCTTTGATTATCTAATTGTTTCTTTTTCTTTGTTATTATAGTTTCTCCTTTCTTTTTTGTTGCCAACCATTTGATTGTTAACTGGTGTTGTGCAGGAAAGACAGGGGTGATTGTGCGGAAACTGTTAGTAAAAGAGTTGTTGTCTCTTTGGTTGAGTAATTCCTTCCTATTGGCTTTTAGCTCTGGTTCCATTTAGGTGATCAGGTCTTTCAAGTCTTTGTACCATTCAGGTGTTTTGCCTTGTCTAACCAGTTTTATTCTTATTGTTGCCATGATAGGATTCTAGTTCTGCTGTCATTCAAAAATTGGTTTTTAAACATTATCCTCCTCCTTTTAAGTGAGTTCTATGTATGTTATACTATTTCTCTATAAATAGTTCTTTAATTGCCTCACTCTCGTTTCTAACAGGTTTTCCATATCAGGTGTGTTCTGTCAATGCTATCATGATTCCTTATACTTTGAGCATGTTCAGGATGTCATTTGTAAGGTTGTTTCTTTTCTTTGTTCAGAATGGGAGTTTGTCTGTCAGGATTGAAGTATTTGACCAGTAGTTGTTCTGGAGTTGTTAGAGTCTAATTTGCATAGTAATACATGTCAAGTTGTAACTGTTTAATCTGTTTGTTAGGTTCTTCTTATGCATGAGGATTTGTCTATCCCATAGATTGAAAACTTTGTAACCAAAGTTGGCATGGAGAATGCAGTTCAGTGTTGTTGAAGATAGGTGGCCTTGTGCTTGAAGGTTTTATTTATTTTGCTGCTTATTTTGTCACTCTTTTCAGAAAGGACTAGGTTATTGAGAAGGTATTCTATTGCAGGGAAGAGAGCCTGATTAATAATATATCATGTCTGCTTGTCTGTGATTTTCTTCCAAGTTAGTATTTTGGTTGTGGTATCTATCTTTTCTTTGATTATATTTTTTTGTCAAGTCTTCTTTCCATTTTCTATTATCCATACACTCAAAATTCTTGTTGCTTCTTCTTTCCTGAGTGGTTGGATTCGTGTTCTATTGAGTTGTATGCTTTCTTCTCTTTGTTCTTAAGTAAAATTTAGACAAATCAGAGATGATTTCTCCCTGTTCACCTGAATGTCATTTATCTTTAGAAATTTTGAGGCTTTGTCTATAATTGATTACATGTTTGATCTACTATTTGTGAACCATGTGGTTTTATCCATATATACTGTCACTGTTATTTTTGTTTGTTTTATTCTTTTATTAACTATCTTGTTTTGACTGGGTGATGTCAAGTCTATGAAAACTTCTGTTTTCATTATGTATCCAGTATGTTTGTCTTGAATTTCTTGTAAAAGAAGATCATAATATACTTTTCAGAGGAAGGGAGAGATGATATCTCCTTGATCTATTCTATCGTGAACCTGATATTCTTCAGTGAGACCATATGCAGTGATTATTCAATTATTTCTGCTTTTCAATATGTCATTGAGTATCTTGATTATCTTGTCTAATATTCAGATTCTTTTGAGGACCTGGACTAGCATTTTCTTGTTTTTTGAGTTGTATGCTTTGCTGATGTCTTGGCTGAAGATCCAGGCCTCTTTCTTGTGTTCTTTAGCTTTCTCCATAATGTTGTTAAGGATATGGATTAGTTCCTAAGTGCTTTCTCCTGGTAAAACTGCCCAATTATTAGTGCACAAGATCTCGTGTTTGATACAAATGGTTGTAAGTCTTGTATTCAGGACACTCATAAAAACTTTCTTTGTTGTTTAAAGTAGCATGATAGGTCGAGTGATATTGATGTCCCCTATCCAGTTCTTGGGCTTTGGTATTGGGTACATGTTGTCTTTTTTTCAGTCTTCTGGGACTTTACCTGTTTCTAAGATTTCATTGAAGAGACTCTCTAAAAGTTTTAGCTCCTTTTTTTCCAGATTTTTCAGAAGTATATATAGAATTTCTGAAGGACCTGGGGCATTGTACTTTTTCTTTCCTTTGATTGCATGCCTTATCTTTGATGTGTCTATTGGAAGCAATGTGTTACTAAACCAGCTTACCTGAACTGTCTCTTTGGGTTTGTACTGCTTTGTTCAGTATAGAAAATCTTTTATGTTTAGGATCTATCAGGGTCTCATCCATTCCTGGTAAGTTCCCATATTTTGTTTTTGATTGTTGTTGATTTGTGATTATTTCAATTTCATCTGCCACTTTTCATTCTATAAGTCTTTGTGTATTAATTATTCTAGGGTATCGTTCCAGAATACTAATGATTATTTTCTTTGGGTGTTCCTCTAGATCTTTGTATCTCTGCTCAATATATCTTTGTATACTCTTTTCCTTTTCTTTTTCGATCATGACTTTTGCTATCTTGGTTTCTATTTCCTAGATCTCTTTTGTCCCTGATAATCATTTTTGTAACTCTACTTTTCTAACTACTGTGGCTTTCAGAAATAGTGGAGGTTCCGTTAACAGTGTGTTTAGTGTATTAATTTTCTTTACTAGTTCTGAGATTTGTGTCTCAAAAGTATATGAACATGAGTCTGGATTTATTAGCCATGTAGTACACTTCCTTTGGTGATTGCCTATCTTGAGTAATATTTGTATGATTTCCTTGTACCTGAAATTATGTATTGTTCTAGTGTTCCTCTTTCTGCACTTCTTTTTTAAGGAGGCCTTTGCTGCTGACTTTATTGATTCTTTGAAATGTTTCTATATTTCCTTTACTGTCTTGTTATTGTCTTTGAGGAAGGCCTTTGACTTTTCCTCAATAGTCTTTGTGAATTTTGCCCATTGTTTGAGACTTGAGTTGATATAGTCAATTTTGTTTTGCTTGTTGTTTTTCCTGTTTGCTAATTTGTTCCATATGGTGTGTGGCATACTGAGGTAAGTGATGACTATATTGTGATCACTCTTGATTACTGTGTCTAACTCTAGGTATTCAACATTGATGATGCTTGGCTGTAATAGGTTAGATACCCATATGTAGTCGAGTCTACTACCATAGATTGATTTGGGTCTATTGTATGTGTAGTTTGTTTTCCTGGGGTGGACTTATTGATATGTATCCACCATATTATATACCTCCAGTGCATCGATTAGGTGTCAAGGCTTATTTCCTTATATTTTTCCTGATATGCAATCTAGTTAGTAGTCTACTATTTCATTGAAATCATCCATTACTATGATGTACATATTGTTGCTTTTGGCTTTGCTGATTTGTGTTTTACACCACTGTAGGTGTTTGTTTCTGTCTTGTTTATTTGATGTGTTTGATGTGTTATAAAGAGTAATGATTCCATACTATATTCATTCTCTAAAGATCAGGTCTATCGAGAGACCTCACTTGATGCTTCTTTGGATCTGAAGACATGTGTAGCCTATTTCTTCTTGATCAGCATGCTTACCCCTGTTCCGTATGATTGATATGTTGGTGTTGTTGATACTTTTTTTCTTTGTCACGCCATTTTTGACTTTCTGGAAGCCTAGTCTCTGTGATTTCCAATATATCTATTTGTTGTTCTTGGCTATATTCTAAGATTGCTAACTTGTCTGCTTTAGTATTGATTCCTCTTATGTTTAAAGTTTCTATTTTCCAAAACTTGTGTGATTCATTGGTTTTATTTATTCCTTATTGTAGGCTCTGTTCTCTGGAGATTTCCTAATCATAATAATTGAGAAGAAAGGAGGGCATCAGTTCAGTATGGTTTATTCTATTGATGGGTGTATCCAGGCAGTCCATCATTTCTTTAATAGTAGATGCTATCGTAAATTCCATCTGATTGATTCTTTCATTTATCATTTCCTGTTGCTGTCTGATGTCCATTCTTTTGGGTGATGGAATTCTGAAATTCAAGCTTCTTGGAGATGGCTCATTTTGTACGGGGGAGTCCATAATTGCTAGTCCTTTGACTTTAATATGGGGACCTTCTTCGATTACTAAGACTCTTCTATTCAGCATGTGTACTTGATGCTTGATAGCTTGCATGTCCGTTTGTAATTGTTTGAGAATTTCGAAAATTTTGCCTATGTCTGTTGGTGAATAGGAGCTCCTAGATATACTAGCATATGTGCATCCTATAGTGGAGGTCTTAGCTATAAATCTTCTCTCTTGTTAGATGAAGGGGAGATCTCTTCTGTTGATTCTTAGTCTTGGTTGTTGGAACCTATTGGTTCTTTCTTTTTGTATTGTACTTTCTATTGCTATCATACATTGAGTTTGTTCAAGATCATGAGCTCCACAGTCAAAGCATAGCTTGATTGTTTTTGTTACTCAGGTTAGTTTCGTGTCTTGGAGTTGAAGGTCCATTCTTTTTGCCCTTATCAAATCCTGTTTATTCTTATTGTACAAGATAATAAACCTTTTGTTTTGGTTTCTGTTGTTTAAAGGAATATAGGTTGCTTTGGCCTCTATTTATTTGATTATTCTCTATTTCTTTTACAGAGGGTTTCCATGATAGGTTTGCCAGTGTGGTACTGTATTGGTTTATTTTTTCTCTTGTGATACAGGTTCTGACTAGTGGAAAGGTTCTCATGTAAATAGTATCTTTATAAATAGCCTATATTTGGACTTGTTCCTTATATGCGATTGTTATTTTAAACTGGACTATACCAGATTTAACTTGTCCTGCTACTTGTAAGGTAATATACTCAATCTGTGTCTTGTCTTGTAAAAGACTAGTGATGTCCTTTTTTTGGAAGTGGTTGGGAATGTCTCAAATTCTAATGGAATGGGTTTTGTTTTCAGTGATACTCATTTCTAGTGCAAGCTTGAGATAGGCAATTTCTTTATCAGTGATCTGAATCTCACATGCAGCAATTGTTTCGTGATAGTTGTCAAAGATGACTGTAATTGTTGGAGTTCCAATTGGTTCTTCTAAGCGAATGTGCTTTAGGGTTGTTAAGTGCCCCAGTTTCCTGTGAATATGTTTGAATTTTTTCTCTGAAGAGGTTCCCGGTACTGTTTCTGGCTCAATGAAAACCTTCCTTGGATGAAGTGTATTTTCATTCTCTTGGATTCCTGCTTGTTTTGTTCCTCCTACTGTCTTCTTGGGGGTATTATTATAATTGTAATTGTTCAGGATAATGTTATTATTGTTCATTGGGTTCTCTTTCTCTTGTATAGCTAACCATTGGGTCTCTTGCCCTGGTCAACTTCCATGACATGTTGGTGGTGGTTGCTCATTGCAAGTATTTATTTTTTTTTCTATGTTTTGGATTATTACTATAAAAGGAAATTTTTAAAAATTTTGATATGAGTGGAAATGAGTTTTTTTTTTTTGATACACAGATAATTTTTTAAATAACTTTAATAGAAAATAATATATGATTTTGTGCTGGGTCATTATTACCCAAACCAACAGAAGTATATATTCTAAGGATAGGTAACAATATACCTATTATCTGCTAGAATATTAATTTCAGCAATACTTATAGCACTCAGTTTTATACCTGAATACTATTTTGCAATTTTATATATTAATAACCAGTGAACAATAAATAGTATTCTTAATACTTAAAAAGAAAAACCCAAAAAGATTATTAAAATATAAAAAAATCAATCATTCTTTAAATCAAAGGAGTATTAAAATAAAATCGCATAAAACTCTTTTTGCATATAATAAAAAAATACTCAGGAATTAAACATAATGAATACAGACTATCTGATACAGATAAATAGATAAAAGAGAATAAAACCTAGGAAGAAAGTAATCACAATACTAAAAATATAACATAGTTTTCAAGAGAAACATCACAATAAAACAATATTTCTATAGAAGTTTTATAAAACTAATCATAAAAAAACTTATTTAGACAATTTATTTACTAAAATGAAGACTTTTCTACTAAATAAGATATAATTAAAATGAAAGAAAAGTTAAAGAAATACATTGACAGAATGATAGAAAACTATTATCATTTTTAACCAACCCAAATAAGTGACTATCACATTGATTGAAAAGATAAAAAACTTAGCAAGTTCTGTTTCAGTATCTGGAATAATGAACTACCAATCAAATGCAAATTTCTCCTAGAATTACATTCCTATACAAAGATAATATATGTTCTAAATGCAATAAATCGAAAACTGTATACACATTTTTCTTTGCAATCAATTCAAATCTATAATAGAATTGTTCCTAATTTATATAGTAACCACTTGTATAATAATTTGCACAAAATATAGAGGGAAAAAAATTTAAAAGCAAATTCTTAATTAAACCAAACTTAAAATACAAAAAATATATAATAGCAAGCATCAGAAAAGCATTTTTCAAGAAGCTAATTTTCAATATCCAAACAGCAATTCCTGATAGACTGCATAGGAAGACCTGTATTATTAAAATACATATCAATATAATCAAGTTTCTATACAAAATCTGGACAGAAAGATATAAAACATTTCAAAAATGAAAAGCCAACATGGGCATCACAAAAAATAAGGAAAAATAAGCAAAATATAATATGAAATCAAAAATGAGGATCCAACTTTCACTCAAAGGAAAAGACACATAAAAGATCAGTATATAAATTTAGTCAATTATTATATGAATCAATGACTTACAAATATCATAACCAGCTCTTTTGTCTTCAAAATTTATTTCAGCACTAATCCAACTTTGGAGATTAGCCCCCTCACAAGGGGTGGTAACAAGCTGCAAGGTGAGTACCCCAAGAAAGGGAATGTCTCTATTGAACTTCATTTTTAAAACAGGTAATATGTTCTAGGGTAGCCACTCTATGTAATGATGCTGCACATATACAAATAAAACAATGCTGAGATAGCATTAAAAAAATGATACTAGAATAGTATCAATATTTTTTTATTTATAGAAAAAAAAATCTCTAGTGGTTAGCAACTAATATGATCACATCCCAGTTTAAATACATATTAGTTTCAGTGTTAGTTACTTGTTCCTCACAAATTACAAAGACATCATCAATACCGTGATATGAAGCCCAAAACTTATCTCAGCTAAGTAAAAAATATAATATATAAAAATTGAAAGAATAAGAGCTTAATATGATTCAATGGAATGATTTGGCAGTCATTCCAAGCACTAATATTATGATAAACAGAATGAAGAGAGCCAATATGAAAGAGAATTGTAGAATATAGTCGATTCTGCCTTCACTGCACTGGAAACAAGATATGTGATATTAAATTAACAAATATATTGATCCATGTGATATGAATTAGCAAATTTATTGAACCAGTTTCGGAAGAGGATATTATTACAGATAATAAGGTGAAAAAGACTGGAGAAGAAAACCAAGAACCAAAATTGTCCGCGCTTCCGATTCTATTTTATCTACTGAATCTTCCGAAGATTTCTTGGATTTGAACAAGAGAACTAATCCTGAAATTGGGAAAATTAGTGCATCTGGTCGTGCTCTTGTTGCTAAATAATTAATTATCCTTATTTGGTTCTAAAGTAATGTTTTCATACTGGTCAAGTAAATTATTATAGCATTCTATAATTTCCAAATTCGATTAAATACTGGAAAAAATGCCTTTTCGAGTTCTTGCATGAATTGCCATATTCCTAAGGCTCATGCAGATTGCGCACTTTTTTAAGTCCTTATATGTAATAAAAAGCAAAAATGTAAGTAAAATGACGTGTGGACACAAGTGTACATGTTGCAACATCTACGCAGCTCGGTATCATTTTCCACTCAAAGTGATGTTGGTGTTAACCTAATATGCTATCAGAAAATTATCTAACCTAATAAAAATAATTACATACTTGACGAATACTGCATAGGGATAGATCAACTAGTCCCTTTTTGTTTATCCGATTGGACGTATCTCTCGCATGAGAGCCATTAATAAAAAGTTGATTAAGGAATTGATTTTTATCTGATGATGATAATTTTCTCGAATTAGGTGTAAGTCATGGTTTTAAGAGAATGCGTTTTCCGGTGGACATAACATCAATATTCATTGATTACAATATATAGTATACGCATAGCATTTTACATCAGATTAAAAATAAAACAAACTAAGCCTGAAATTAATGAAATTTTAATAGTTAAAATATTTTTTGTTAGCCTGTTTGACGTACACAGTATATAATAATTGGATTACTCAAAACATTATATTTATTACTGATTAAATTAAAAATATTCTTCCAATTATTAATTTGACAATATAAACTAGACCATACTCTAATACTTTGGTTCTTCCCTTATTTGATACTAGACATTTAATTTAGCAATTTACAGTATATAATAATTTTTTTTCAATTCTAGAGTTTAAAAAATGAAATCAGGATGATTACTGTAAAAAAGGCGATCTCATTTTTTCAAGAAATCCATAAAGTACTGTACGTATACCGATTTTTTTAAAAAATCATGGCCTTTTAAATAGGTGCAGAAATAAACTCTGAATTTATTGTCTGATTATGAAATATATTAATCCTTATTTCACAATTAATAAATAAACCACTTTTTTTTTTACTCTTATATTATGAAATAATTCCTCCTATTAACCATTTATTTTGAGCGAATTAAATTTTATTTCTTGATGAACATAGGATGTCATATTATTTTGAAAATGTTTTTTTAACCCATCCCTTAATCGTCTAAGTACTGCAAGGAATTCAATTCAATTATCAGATCATACTACGTATTCTTGGCTCGGTTTTTAGCTAGTCTAGTATTTTCCGAGAATTTATGTGGGAAATGACAAATTCTTTTTTGGTAGGTATTAATTGTACAAAATAATCTTCTTGTACGATACAACAAAATAAAAAGAAATTTCGCTTTGCCACGCTAATCTTTTACAAGTATTTGATAATTCATCAATTTAATAGGTTGGCGATGGTCGTCTGGAGAACATTAGAATAATCGCATCAATAGATCAAAAACTTCTGCTATCTTGTCGAAAGTATTTTTCACCTTCAATTGTTTGAGTTATAGAAATAACAAATACTCATTTTGTTTCTCACATCTAGAGTCATTTAATGTTTGGCCATCACCATATTCCAAACACAAACTTCAAAAGCACTTCCTATCCGCGACGATCTTATCAATAAAATGTCTCGAGGTTTATTGAGAAAATTGTCTGTCTATTAATTCTTACGATCTCAAGAGATTCTAAATATAAGATAACACGTACTTTCAGATTATTAGATATATAAGTATATATAAATACCAGACAAAATGATACCTTGAATGAATATATATACACTATATATACTGTTTATTCGTAATATCGTATAAAGATTTTGCTACAAGATGTCAAACCTATTTATATCACATTAATGAATATGGTAACTATTAATTTAAAAAAAATTTTATGTATATAGTGGTGGTCAAAAAAAAAAAAAAAAAAAAAAAAGAATAGAATAGAATAAAAATCGAATCACCTGAACGTAAAAACTAAAATTGTAATATCTCATGAGATAAAAGTTTTGATGTTACAAAATAAATTTATTGGTTCATCACATAAGTTCTTTTAACAATAAAAAGATTTTATATACTAATAACAACAATTTTTTTTCATTATTATAGGTCATATATACGATGTATTTTTTGCTCTAATTACATTATTTTATGGTTGCATGGTAGCAATTTAGTTCATAACTAAATCATCAATCTCAATCAATTTTTTGAATTACTTCCCACAATTGATTTTATGTTCTAATAGGTGTTTCAAGATTTCTTAAACGATGTTCCATCTCATTCCACAAATGCTCAATCAGATTTAAATCATGAGATTGAACTGGTAATCAAGCACATTGATGCCTTTTTTCTTTGAACTATTGGTTTATTGCATGAGCTATATGTTTTAGATCATTATTCTGTTGGTAAATGATCTCTATTAATTCTATGCAATTAATAGTTACTAAAAGGTCGTTCTCTAATATTTATCTGTATGGATCACAATCCATCTTTCTGTAAATATGACACACATTATCAATATCATTAAATGAGAAGAATTATATTATAATATTGCAATCTCTAAACTTGACCATAGGTTTGATATAGTGATTTTATAATGGTTCCTTGGGTCATTTCTAACTACTTTAGCAGGCTGATTGGTGAGTCTGTCACTAATGACCAAAAAATCGCGTAACCTGTGGATAGAAGAGTCCGTCCTTCTATCACACACACACAAAACACAAAAATAAAGGCAGAGGTGTAAAAAGATTTAGGCGAGTCTCAAGGTAGTTTTCCCTAAAACTACTTATAACTTCACGGTTATAACAATCTATCCAAAATATTCATCTTAAGATTCGTCATTTTATTAAGTCATTGAAAGAAGTTATATTTATATATTTTTACACATAGGGCTATTATATAATCACTATGGCTTTCTAGTATTATGTCATGCATAAATTGCTTCGTGATCAGCTAATTTTCTATTACCTCAGCTCATAACTTTTACCTTTTTGACACGAATGGATTGTTCGCGCATTCTTCTATCTTGCAAGGGGTATGGTGATAGTCGGCAATTGATTGTTTCGCGTAAGCTTCGGTCGTGTCACGATCGTCTGTCACGTGACCACAGCGAAAATTCTGAACTCGGTCTGACTTCTTTGACCTTTAATACTACGTATATTCATGGTTATCTAAATAAAAATCATTAATTTTGATTCATCAGATCAAATAGTCTTATCCCAGTCTTTAATTATCTAAAATCAATGCTTCTTTGCACGTGCATATCAGCGTTTTTTAAGATATGGTTTTTTACACTCAACTCATTTCAAAGTAAAATTCCTTTTATTGTACTATAATAAAATATATTTTTTTTCAATTATCAAATTTTTTTGAATAATAACTATATTAGTAAATTCTCTTGTTACAATAAATCGTAATACTTTTCATCCATAATGACCAGTAAGAAATTCATGGACCTCCAGATTTCAGTTTATCATTAAAGACACCGTTTCATATTTACATTGCCTGATTCCAATAGGCATAGATTGTAATATATTTTCTCAAGAGGTTATGAATCATGAAGAATATTCTTCCTTGAAGAAAATATAAATCTCGGATCTTTTTTCGGGTGACAGCAAATCATAATGGTTTAAAAATTTTAGGGATGATGTACTATATATATATATATTATTATTTTATATATAGTGCATGATATTATTAAAAACACATTAAAGTAGCGTGCTAGATAACAACCAAATTTTATCAAAACGATAAAAAAATGTGTATCGTCATTTTATAAAAAATCGTACATCTAGCGTTAAAGATTTTATAGATACACAAAAAATTTTATATTAATATTAAATTTTCATTATTACGAACCTAATTTGTATATTTTGTGTCATTGTAACACCTAAATCACAAGTGTCGATATTACAAGCTTCGTTTTCTGATGATGCAAAACTTTTGACCGCCACTGTATTTTCAATAAAAATTTTATACTAGAATTAATTTGTTTCAATAGACACTATGCGACCAAGAGATTACTTTCTATTTTATTTTATTTTGTCGAAAAATAAATCAAAAAATTTTTTTTTTAAATTGTTAATATTTTCTAAATCTTTTCTTACGATATAATTTTTATATAATTTGACTTTTCATTAGTGTTCTAAATACAATCATTATGCAATTCAAGAGTAATTTTGCTTTTAAATTATCTAATGGTTAGCAACGTTAGTTACTCCGAATAAATCTATATACGTCTGATAAGCTTGCGTGTTACTGAGTACAATGGGCGTTACGGTATTATATAATATGTAACATTTAACAAAAGAACGTATCCAGATGTTTATGGTACACAACTTATGATATATATGCTGTACATTTTTTTCAATCACTTCTTCAAAGTTTACAAAGTAGAAATGTTAAAAGGAATATTATTTATTCTCTTTGCCATTCCCTTGAGATTTTTTCCAAACAACGTCGATGCAGACTCAACTGCATGCTACAATTATTTGGTTCAACTTACAAATGAATTTAATCATTATTATAATATATGTTATAATTATGAGCAAACTCCCGGATGCCCATGTTCCGAATATTACATTAATCAATTGGCTTGGTAAGAGAAACAGTAGAAATGTACTTTTTTTGAAGTATATACATGTACAGTAACTCTTATTAAAATATCGATACTTCTTTAAGTCTCTATAGCTGTAGTATAAAATACAATCAAAAGGTTGAGAGCCTTCAAGGTAATATCACAATTTTATGACTCTTTGTATCTACTACGAGCGTTTGGGGATTTACGTATTATGTTAATACCCATACAAATTTAAAAAACTATGTAATACATAGGGGCTGTGGATCAATGTAACGAGGTTGGCGCATCACATACAGAATATGTGCCATTAAGTGTTCCCACAAATCCGACTTGTCCTAGTGATCTGCTAAGTGATTCACCTAACTCCACTTCTAACTCCACTTCTAACTCCAATTCAAATTCTACGTCAAACTCCGCATCATATGTTTGGCACCCTGAACTCAGGAATGCTTTGCTATTCTGGCAAGAAAACAAGATTGAGATAATAGTTATCGGGTCATTTATCTTACTATATTCGCTTATTATATGTAATCAAAACAAAAATTTTCGTAAGAATACTGTCGTGATGTGTCTCAATACGTGCGGGTTCGTGTCCCACTGTTTCTTTTTGAAGCGTTTGCATGATAGCGGTCCGATTTCGTACTTCTGGGTTAGCGTAGCCATAATGATACTCTATTATCCGGTAGGAATTATTATAACATACTTTGCAAGAAAAGAGGCGCTTAGAACAAAAGAGGCGGTGGAACGGGGATATGAACTTACCTACGTCATAGCACTTTTATTCACCACAGAGTTATGGTCAACTAAGTTGCCCCTACTGATCATTTGTGTCGATAAAATTCCAAACCTTGTTGTCACCATTCTATATACGATATTTTACGATTTTACATGTTCGGGATTTGTGCTTATGATGAAGAGTTTTTTTACGCTTATAATGAGTCTCTATGATACCTACAAATCACGACGACTTACAATAGACGAGAAAAAAAGGAAACAAGATGAAATTGTTTACTTTTACAATGTCTTCATTAGATTTTTCGTTCGCATTAGATTGTGTTTTTCTAGTTGATTGAAAATTTTTATACTAAATTCAGTGCTACGTATATTTGGAAGAATTTTTACGTCTATTTTATTAATTTATTGATATCAATTTATATTATAATTATAATATTATTTTTTTCATGTATTTTATTTTGAAAAAATCGACACAATAAATCGAGTTAGCTGCTAAAAAAATAATCATCGCAAAACAAGCGTTATACTCTTGGCTTAGTACATGGTGATCATATTTAGTTAAGCACATAAGTATGTACGTATCCAAGAACTATACGTACTGTATTCTATATATATCATAATCTATAATTATAAGAGCTTGAAAGTTGTTTATAAAATATATTGCACGGTAAGGATTTGTGCTCAATAACATTAAAGATAAGTATTATTTTCTGTAAAAAAAAAATTCCAATAGTATCTTATAGCTATAGACTACATATTGAAAGTTAGACCAGAAACTTTTTATGCAACTTTATTATTGATACAAATTTATTTCAACTTCATAACTGTTAAAAAGACAAAAGTTCTACTTTTATCTATTTTAATCGAATTTGATTATTAATGCTAATATAAGCAAATATTAATTCATCGATACAGCAAAATACAGTATACTAATTATCTTGTTCCATTTCATATTACTTTCCGGCTATAAATATATAATGTTGGTAAATCATCTTTTTAAATTATCCGGAATACTCATTTTCAATATTCTTAAACTTTTAGAAAGTTCTGATAAAAAATTTTTTTTTGTTTTGAAAAATTTCATCAATTTCTTTCTGATGGGTACTTTTCTTTACAGTATATCATTGGACCTTCACTAATATGCGATCAACTGTAAATAACTAAATTAAAAATCTTTGAGCCTTGAGTTTCGCTGACTTAAGAATATGAGATTTCCTAGAAAAAAATCCCACATAACTATTCAAATGCATTTTTTTTAAAAAAAAAAATACTATTCTATAGCACATAAGGAGCAACATATGGTAAAATTTTACAAATTTCGTCGCCAAAGCACTTCGGAATTTGCGAAAAGAATAAAGAAGATATCAAGTAAAAATTTACGCTCATAAATCGAAAATGAATAATTGGGTTAATATCCTTTTCTTAGGAATGTTAGAAACAAATTTAGATAATATGCAAGTGAAAACTTACTCCCGGTAAGATGGTCATAAATAATATGATTAAGGCTCTTTTTTTCGGAATTTGTAAAACAAATTTAGGAATTATGCAAGAAAACGGCAATTGAAAATATAATAATTTTATATTCATTTCTTATGAAAACCTTACTATAAATCTAGAATATTATTTTATAATCAGGTTGAATGTTTAAAAATTAGATAATTGAGAGTACATACTGTATTTGTAATATAACATGACCTAAATACGTATTTATTGATTAATTTCCTTGTATTTTCAGTTATCACCGCAATTGTCTGATTTTTGAAATTTACAGTGAAAGTCGCAAGAATTTTTTTACAACATAGTATTAATTATTTAGTTAATTTAAACGTTTATTTATTTTTATCTCGAACAATTTATACAGATCATTAAGTATATTTTAATTTTACAAATTTATACAGTATATTCGTAAAACACAAAGAAAACTGACTTATAAAACTGCATAGCAAAAATATTAACTACGAGGTTATGGGAACATTGGTTTATTTCGAAGCAATTGTTTAATCATAAAGTTTAAATAAAAGATAGATTCGAATAATTTATATGTGCCATTGAAATATGCTGTCGTTTACCACGCCTCCGCTTTATTATTGCGTTTACATTATCATTTTTTATATAATTTAGATAATTCCAATTATTTAAAATATGAAAAAGAAAGAAAGAAAAGAAATAAAATTAAAAATGTCTTTAAATAAAAGAAAAAAAATACATACTTTATATATGGAGTCATATTCATATTCCTTTTATTTAGCATTTATTTCGCTGGCCCCCTCTATTTTCTTGCACTCTCCCTTTTCTGCTAGATCATTTTAAAAAATGTCGATGAATTTATACAGTATGTTTATAATGTAAATTGCCCACCATTTTATCAACTTTATTTATCATTAGTATAAATATGAATTTATATTTTTACATTTTATTTACTTTTTTTATTTATAGAGGAATGGTAATATAATATTATTTGGAGGAATTTGTGCAAATAGTGTATATCACTTTCTGAGAACTTTCGAGAAAAGAAAGGGACCGGCTTTGTATCTTTTACAGGAAGGAAATAATAATTTTTACAGAAAATAATAAAAAAAATCTATAATAGTCAAATTATTTTCTATATCATCATAATTTTGCACAGGGCTCAGTTAAGATTAGAGATATTGTTTATAAATTTTATTTTGAAAAGATATTGATTTGGAAAAATATAGTGGATCAAGCACAGCTGAGTTACATGTAAACAAAATAATGAGAAATTGTAAGTAATTCGTCTAATAATGTTTCAAAAACTTGATGGTCAATAAATTATGTAATAAGAAAACTGGGATAAAATATAATGTGTTTGTATACATTGGAATTACTTTATCACTTATATGAAAGAAATAACATTACATACTGTATCTTTCGAGACAAAAAAAAAAAAAAAAAAAAAAAGAAAAAAGAAAAAATTGGAAAATTGGAAAAGTTTATACATATCTGCAAAGGTATTTCCTATGATCGGGAAAATTTTTCTAAACAAGTTATATATTTAGTTTGTATCTGGAAAATTTATGGGAGATATAGTATTTCGATTATCAAAGACAGTTAATTAATTAACCAATCGGATGATTTATAATTTTATTTTATTTTATTATTTAAAAACGAAAACAATGATAGGATGTAGATAAATAGTGTTTTTGGTTTTTAATGATTATTTATTTTATAATGTGTTATGAAAGTTGAGATAAGTATAATTACTACGATGGAGAGTTGTATATGGAGCGGTATATATGCAATGTGTGTATGCGAGAGATTTTGTAATGAAAAAATGTGGTACGAATAGAAGCGGGTGATGCTTTGAAATATTAAGGATAATATATTGTAAATGTGAGGGTAGTGAGGTGTACATGGATGAAGGGAGATTAGGAGAGAAATTCGATGATACGATGTACCGGTATTTTTTATTTTTATGCGGAAAAATATGTTGGATGCGTATTAGAGGTATATTAGTCGGTGCATTTATGGCAAATGAGCATGCAGAGTGCTATGTATATTGATGATGAGAAAATAATAAATACGGCATTATGAAAGGTAATTGTGTAATGACGTGTTGTTTGAATTTAATATTTTATGTCAATGGATTTAATATAGATTTTGAAAATTAAAGTATTAAGATTTAGGAATCTAAAGATAAACACTAATTATTTATTATATTATGCTTGTAATTAAAAAGATCTTAGCATTTTATATCAAACTATTTCTCCCAGATCCCAAATTCTTAAAATTTTCCTTTTTAGGCAATTTTTTCTAAGTAACAAAAAGCATACGGAAGAGATGAGTTCTCATAGAACCCAACACAAGACCCAATTACAATGAGAACATTTTGGCAAGAGGTAATGCAGAAAATCTCTGAAAAGAAACCAAAACAAATAGCAAAATGACAATTGCTCTTAACAAGGGTAAAGAACCTGAAAAACCAACAGAAACCATCCAAAACCTTCCCACAAATGAACAACCAAGCCAACAACATATAAACAACCATTAGAGCTCTCTAAACCTCATTGAAAAGTTGCAAACAGCTCAGCAACATATACATGGAGCGACCAGGTAGAAGAAACAATAACTACTGAAAACAGACCACATCCTAAGAAAACATGCAGGGAGAGATATTATACACTCAACAACACATCCACACACCAGTTAGAATAAATAACTCTGATATAGAAATGAATATCAAAGGAGAGGAAGAACTGGACCAAGACCTACACAAGGAAGATATTGAAGAAACATGAAAAGTCCAAGGTAATCAAAGAAAAAGCCATCCAAGATCAAGATTACCATTCGATAGGATGACATGATATGGAAAGGAAAGATTCAAGGCAGGAATTGTAGCAAGTGAAATTTTGGTATGATCGCAGTACCAAAAAAATCACATATTTAACCAAAGTTCTAGAAAGTCCATAAAGTTTTTTAAACATTTGCAAAGAAAAAAAAAATAGAGCACTGATCATATCACTGCCTTATTTGGGGAGGAACAGGCTGCAGAGGAAGCATACAACTTAATCTTACCAAACACAAATCAGAAAAGATTGACACATAACAATCACACTGTCTGAATCTAAAAAAAAATAATATCAGGATATAGGATATTTTCCTAAACAAATTCATAGAGGTACAACAAATCTTTGCTAGATATGAATAAATTACTAATATATCAATACACACAAGTCAAATGTAATATTAAAGGCCAAAAAAGTCAAACAAAGTTCAGAATTTTTACTGTGATTACGTGACTGATGATCATGATGTGACCGAAGCTTATGCGAAACAATCAATTGCTGACTATCACTATACCTCTTGCAAGTTAGAAGAATGCACAAACAATCTATTCGCATCAAAAAGGTAAAAAACTATGAGCTGAGGTAATAGAAAATTAGACGACTAAGAAGCAATTTATACATGATATAATACTAAAATAGCCATAGTGATTATGTAATAGCTCTATATATAAAAATATATAAATGTAACTTCTTTCAATAACTTAATAAAATGACAAATCTCATGACAAATCTTTTGGATAGATTGTTATAACAGTGAAGTTATAAGTAGTTTTAGGGAAAACTACCTTGAGACTCGTCCAAATATTTTTATACCTCTGCCTGGATTTTGGTATTGTATTTTGTATATGTGATAGAAGGATGGACTCTTCTATCCACAGGCTATATGAGTTTTTGGTTATTAGTGACAGACTCACTGATTAGCCTGCTACAGTAGCAAATGGCAACAATTATATTTCAGAATAAGGAAGTCAAGGAACAACTTATTCAACAATATAACATACTAATTAAGGGAGATACAACAAGAATAATGGATGCACAATAGAATAGGTAACAAATAGTAGAAAGATTCCAACATGCAGCAAACCTTAATGATCTTCTATCAAATACCAATGTCTTTGATCTGAAGAATGTCTGTTAACAACTTCATGCAAAGTCATGTTATATTTTTCACAGAATCAAATATATCAAGAAATGGTTTGCAGTTATATCTTTTGAATTAGAAAACAAACTCAAAAAAAGCTTAGAACAAAAATTCATTAGGAAAGAGACTACTATTACAGTCAAGTCAATAGAATCTAAGTATGCTCCATTTGTAACTAAAGAACCATCTTTTGATACAATGCACTATCAAGAAAAAAAGAGAACAATGGTCATTATACAACAAAGATCAGGCATCAAAATTTGACAAACTCTATCAAAAGTTCAAACTGGCTGGCACCCAATATATCAGAAATATACTAAGTAGAGAAATACAAACATAGAGATTCAAATTAGGATCATACATAGCAGCAGCAGCAATTAACCCTAAAAGTAAAACTAATAAACAGACTGGTCAGAAATGAGATTCATTAGACAAAATTCACAATATGCTACAAAAAATGTAAGAAGATATCAAAGAGATCAAATTATCAATCTAGAAACTGAATTAGAGAATAAGATATATAGATTTATATAAGAAAAATAATGACAATACAATAGAAGAAGATATATAACAAGAAAGAAAAACTGACAACTACAATGTAATAGATTCAGCCTCCTCTATTAGATCAACACCTGACATTTAATAAAGATAACAAGAACTTCACAATTCAATTAACAAGATAAACTAAAACATGAGCATACCTATCTGTATTTAATATTCTTGTTCCGAACAACAAACAACCTCCAATATATAAACAATAATAGGTATTTCTAACAACACCAGTAAACCAAAAGAAGATAACTTAATAAATCAAACCAATAATCAAAACATACTTACATATTCTAAATCAACAACTCAAACTATAAATACAACAACAAATAATAATAACAGTCACTCTACAATCAACAATACTCCAATCAAAAATTTAAATAATATAGACCTTAATAAAACAACAGACTAACCAGATACAACTCCAATACGAATAGAATGCAACAAATAATATAACACTAAATAATACCTCAAAATCTATAGAAAATCACAACACAAAATATCAAAGGATTTACAGATAGTTTCAAAAGACAAACCTGATTCACCCTCATCAAGAGTCAAGGTGGAATATAGTAGTAACAACAGAGATTAATGGAACTGATCAGGTATCAAGACACTAGAAATATCCCAATTATCATACTATTTGGAGTCACTACAAATCTCAAATGGTGAGACAAGGCCTTAATATAATAATCTATAACAAATTGCAAAATAGATCTTTAAATACAAGAAACTAAATAGAAAATTAATGCAGTAGACATGGCCTTCCCAAATAAACAGACAATATAAATTATAGGAGTATATATTCATATAGTGCAATCACCAAAGAATGTATAATAGTAACAAGAACTTTGCAACAATAGATAAAGGAGGTCAGTGATAAGGACTGGCATGTCATAGTTCTTGGGGACATTAATAGTACCTCCAATCTAGCTCTAAACAATCATAACAATTACAAAACCTCATGTACTAATAAATCATCTGGACCACATATAGAATTTTTAATTAATAAAGGTTTCAAAGACAGCTACCAAATCTATAAACCCACCAAAAAAGAGTTTACTTGAAAGAAACAAGACAGTAAAAGCAAAATAGATCAAATATAGCTCAGCCCTTTAGACAAATAGTAATTAAGAAATGTATACATATGAGATATACTATAACCTTTAATCAAAAGCAACTATCAAAGCATATCAATAGAACTAGAAATGTGGAACCTGGATTCAATTAAGCTCAAAAAAAAGGCCACAGTATACAAGCATAATTATAGATTTAATGGGCAATACACTAACACAGAATAATGGACAGCTTTCACAAATTTTATGGAAAAAATAAACTCAAAAACTACTTAACCAAATATCTCAATTACAAAAGGTGGAATATCTTCAGAAATAATATGTTAAAAGCCACAAAAAAGAATATCTGTAAAATCAAGAACCACTGGAGGAAAAGGATCCACCCAAAATAGGCAGGGCCCCCTTTACCTATCATCTCTTTATAAAACTTTCTAAATAACCTAAGAAATCAATCAACAAGCACAAAAAAGACCAATCCAGCTGGAAAAATTTTGATACCAAAGGTAATAAAGAATAGATTCCTGATATACACAATATATTTACTACAATAAGAATAGAAAAACCTGAAACGTACATCCAGGAATAGATATTAACCCTACAAAGAAACATTCAGATACATAAACTTATGGCCAAATATATTACAAACTATAGACAGACCAAGATCATTAAACAAAGAATAATCAAATGACAGGTCTTTCTGGAAACCAACAAAAAGGTCATGATCAATAGTATCATGAAAAAATCACAAAAAACTATACATCTAAACAAAATCATCCTACAAGGAGAAGAGATTGAAATTATTATAGATTCAGCAGAAATCAAAAAACATGTAAGACTTCATTTTCAGGAATGGACACCCCTAAGAAACATAAGACCACTGGATAATCACTTTTTGTGGAAAAAGAAGTACGAACCCAAAAGTCATATCCAGTTATACTAGTATGAACCCATAACCAAAAAAATTTTAAAAGAAAAACTTGACATGGTAATCAAAGAGCAAAAAAATAAATCTGCATCTGGGCTCAACCAACTTCCTTATATTGCTGACAAATATTTGAGGGGAAAAGCTAAAGAAGAAGCCCAAGGAATTTTCAATCAAATAATTTAACAAGATGACACCCCAGTAGAGTAAAGCAAAGAAATTATCTACTCAAACTCAAAATCAAAAGAATGGGAAAATAATCTTGATATTACAAGACCAATTACCTTATTTGTTGAGGAAGAAAATTTTTTGCAAAAACCTTAACTAATAGAATAGCTAGGTGCATCATGGAAAAAGAAATCTTATCAGAACACAACTGGATTGCACTTCTAAAAAATAGCACAAAAGACCCAATACATATAATTAACAGTATAATAGAACATGTCAAGAAAAATAAACAGCAGACATGGATTCTCAATCAAGATATATCCAAAGCATATGACTCAGTCAACATCAAGATGTTAACTCTGGCCCTCAAAAGAATAAAGATTTCAAATCAAATAATTAAAATTTTAATTAGCATCTTATACACCAGACAAAACTCTGTAATTACATGCTATGATCCAATAGAATAATACAGTATATAAGATAGAATTGACTAAAGAGGTACAATATCATCACTTTTGTGACAAATTTTTTATGATCCTCTATTGACCATGATTACAAAAATATATAATGGATATACAATAAGATCAAACCACTGCAAAAATTTAAAAAAAGGATGGAACTGTATGACCATTGACATCATCATCAGTGCCTACATAGATGACACAACATAGATCATTAGCAATTAGAAAAACATATAACACATAATAAATACAGCACAACAATTCTATTACATCAATGATATTCAAATGAATCCATCAAAATAACAACTGTTGATCATAAATAGAAGGGACAGATTATGAGCACCAGAATCAAAATAAATAAACTCAAAGTAGAGAGCTGCAAACTGGATATATCTGAAAGGATTTTAGAGGCATGATATGCCAGCTCTGGATAGAAAAAATACCAAAGAAACCTTATAGATAAAAAATAAGCAAAATCAAAGCCCTAATAGAAATAAAAAAAGTAATAGATAAGCAAATGCAATACATTATCAACCATGTCCTATCCAAGCATATAGTATCTTTGCAATGATATAGTCCTATCCAAAGAGACCTACAACTGCCTTATAAGATAAATAGCTACAGTATACAAATACAAATTAGGCCTCATAAACACAATTCCAAACAGTATACTATACAAAAATCAGGAATACAACTTAATGGACTTGTGAAATAGACAAGTAATATTACATCTAAATAACTGGATTACAAGAATCAATCTTCATAATACCACAGGTAGTATAGCCAAACATAGTTCCAATTATTACAGAATACATACTGATCCACAGAACCAATCATAAACAGCATAAAACACACTTTCTTGGAACATGGTATAAACCTTATATATAATATAATTTAATTACTAAGAACACATAACTTCAATCTTAAGCAAATAAAGAATGAAGGCCTAGTAGTAATCAAAAAAGAATGCCAAACTATTCAAGAAATCATGAATGAGAGTTTCTACCAAAAACATTGAAGCAAGTTAAAAAAACATAATCTACTCTTCACAAGACAACTTCTCAATAGAGATAGAAAAAAACTTTATACTGGAATCAACTCATCAGAATCAATAAGACAGCAATACAAGAGCCAGTCCCGATATGGTTCTTGGAGATAAAAGATAAACTAGATCAATAACTAAATTTAGCAACACAATCACCTAACTTTTTACAAAACAGCTTCTTTCAGTACAAGCCAAATACATTAAGCAACATTGCAAGACCACACTGGATCAGAATAAAAATAAACAATCAAATGGTCATTGGCAGAAACAAAGAAAAATAAACAATGAATCAGCAATATACAAATATTACATACATGATGCAGATCAATCTCTACTTTTAAAATGCTCGGGCTATGATATTAATCAGTCTAACAATAGTGAAATCACCTGTAATTTCGAAGCAACAAGGCAAGCAACAGTAGAAATTCCAGTTCATCACAGCAGGGTCTCAACACAGCAATATCCAAATAATAAAGATTTAAACTTTAGAATTCAAATATCACCAAATTTCTTAGAATTGGATCTGTCAGTATTAACACACCTATCTTATACTGGAATAAATCAGAATACAGAAATTGAAAGCATCACAGAAAACTTGCTACAAAACAATATACATAATCTCTTTGATACAGAAAAATCAATCATAAAGGAACTTTATGACATCAGCCAAGAACTACAAAACTATATGCATTTTGAAATATGCATAGACGGCTCCATAAGCTGATGTAATGGACAACACTATAGAAGCAGTGTGAATCCTAACAACTAATGACAATAGATATTTCAACTTTCAAGAACAAGTTAAAAACTTTACCTCCTCAACCAGAGCTGAACTAATGGCCATTCTCATAACCATTAGCACCCTTTCACATTATAGCAGAGTGCAAATACATACAGATAATATAATAGCCATCAACTGTATTCAGAAACCTAACAAGCTCAGCACTACACAACATTATCAAAAACAAAAAAAAAAATATCTGACAACTCATCAAAGAAATTTGCAAGCAAAGAAATATAAAGATAGAACTATTTAAAGTTCAAGCACACACAGGAAATATACAAAATGAACTGGCAGATCAATGGTAGAGATTGGTCAACAACAAGGAATGAGATCCAACACAAGTAACATCACAACCAAAACTGAAATTCTAAAAGAAATACACTTCTCTATACAATGGAATGAACAAAATCTGGAAGTACCAATTAAAGAAACAACTAAGAAAATTATACAAGCAATCCATTTGGCAAAGTAGAGGCTCCTGAACAGAATCAGAAACAATTTCAATGACCACTTAATTCAGAAAATCCACTGGCCTGCTATCTTCAAGTATCTTCAAATTACTAAAATGAGTAACCATATAACAAACTAGGAGGACCAACAACAAAAGAAATATCTATTAAGCTTATGGAATGAAGAACTCTTCACAAAAATCAAGCTGCATTATAGAGCATCTTCAATCTATAAAGATAATTTGTATAACAATTGTGGAGAAATGGAAACAAATATATACCCCTTTATCTGCAATGCATACAAGGCAATAACAGAATAACACATAATTAATAGCATTGTTATAAACATTACAAGACACTTGACCAAGAGCAACACATTAAAATGGATAAATAAATTAATGAAAAAAACATTATTCTATTATGAGAGATATCTAAAATGTGCAATCAGAGGGACTTTTCTCAAGGAAATAACTCAAATTATTTGAGAGGCAATTCTAGAAAATCAACACAGACATGACTGTTACATAGGCATTAAAAAAGACATCATAAAATATCTCCAAGAGCTATGAAAAAGATGTTGTGAAGACTTCCAACTGTGGAAAGCACAACAAGGTATCACCAGGAAGCTGGAGAAAAAATACAAATATATTAAATATAAAATCGAATCATGGCTCAAAGAAAGAGAAAATTACATTAAAGAGTAATTCATATATTTGATTAACAAATTTATGAACAAAACCATCCAGAATATAACAACACTATTTATCATTTTGGAATTTTCATATAGCACTAGTCCAGCCTTGGCAGGTTAGTACCCTCAAAAAAGAGTTGACAACATGCTGCAAGGTAAGTATAGTCAAAGACTGTTTCTTTATTGAACTATATTTGGTAAGCATAGGTAGTTATAGCATTATATATACATACCTACAAAATTTCAAATAAAGTAAGATTGAGCCAGCATTTTTAAAAAAAAAATTAAATATATCGTAGAAATTAATTTACCATAAAAATATATAATAATGTCTATGAACATTAATTCAAAATTCACATTTTTTGTAAAATTACATATTTTACTTAAAAAAATGCTCATAATTGCTCTGATATATATGCACTTATATATAAATATAATTTTTTTAAAAATTTTATTATAATTTTTATAATAATAGCTTATAAAAAATCCAAACAAATAAAAAACTCAATTTGTAGTTGATAAAATAATTTAGCGTATCCAAAGAGGAATTAATAATTAATAAACTATAAAACTAATATGTTAA
>CAJVPT010000837.1:0-25306 GCA_910592055.1 Acaulospora colombiana | reverse complement strand
TTTATTAGCAAAGAAATAAAAAATTTCTTGCGAACATCTTTTTTGTGTGTGGGCAGAGGATCAGCGGAAAGAGTTTTTTTTTAATTAAATCACAAATAATTATATCAATTATTTTATATAAACTATATATTTTTATATACAACAAATTAATGATAACCTGATATAGTTTATTCTAAGCAGACCTATCTTATCTCTATAATAGAGTATACCTATCTAGAAACTGGTAGTTAATATATAATCATATATGATAATATTGATATAGTTAGTTTGGAACTAAATATTAGTCTAATTATTATATTATATAGTATAGAAAGTTGAAAACTGAAATATAAAAATTGTTTATAACTTTATAAATACTAAATAAAATTAGATAAAATTTTAAATACAGTAGATATTCTTGAATACTTATAAAATAAAATTACTTTGAACTTATAAATATATTACTTATTTATTTTTTTTTTAAAAAAATTATATTTATAAAAAAATTTAAATTTAAAATTAGTTATAGCAAATTATTATTATTTTTTTTAATTCACAATAATACCACAATGGCTTGTTTTTATTGAAAAATAGAAGCAAATCTATAATATTTTACAGACTTTCACAAAGTAACTAACTCATTTTTATATAAAGGTACTCTAAGTCAAATTTTGAGGACAATATTATACTTTTTTAATAGATTGGTAATAATCTTTATCTATCAAGATCATTGCCAACAATTTGTCACTGTTGATTGCTCAAAAATCAATAAATTGCTAAGTTAAAAAGGGAATGGGAAAAAACAATTGAGAAAAGGGGACAATTCAAGTCTACCAAAAAAATCCAAAAATAAAAACAATTTCTTCTCAAAAGGGATCCCCTGATTGAAATAGTCTTCTTGCTTTACTTGAATCTCGAAAGAAATATTCTTTTTTACTACATGTGATATCAAACAAGTCAATCCAACTGGTCTTTCATTTAAGTGAGCATTGGATTGAAATATCTCAAAAAAAATATTTAGATCTCAGCTTTTTTCCATTAAAACTTTGTTACTACTTGAGGAACTTAGGTAAGAGATGAGAGTTTGCAATTTATATTACCTATCACTTGATCTTTTGATATTATGAAAGTCTTCATTAAGGAACTTGAGCTTTTTAGGGACAAATGTTTTCAAAACTTTCTTTCTAATCACCAATGACATTATCAAAACATGTGAATGTGACCAATAGGTAAAGATAGGTCCCTAAAGAGGGAGGCAAGGACATAAGTCAAATGTTCCTCACTAGAAAACATTAAAATTTTTAAATTAATAACTATAAAAAAACTACACACAATTGTTTTCCATTATCCAAATCATTGATTTATAGTATTTCCTGATTTTTGTCCCTATTGAAGTAAAGAGTTATGAATTTTGTCCCTCAAAAAAAGACATAAGTGATCTGTGAAATTTTATATACTAAATACTTTAAGGACCCATCATTATCTGTAGGCTTCAAAGTTTTCCTTTGGAATTGCTAATACAAGCTTCGCTTTTCTCTTTATATAAGAAGTAGGGTAAATTTTTTTCTTTTTAAGATGTTTGTAAGCACTCTTGATGACTGTTGACTCAAATTATGCCAGGCCTCTTTGAGTTCTTGGAGACCATTTTTTATACTTGGTTAGGAAAGTTGTGGATCAGTTTCTAAAAATTTGTTCTCTATCCAGCACTTAAATTTCTTCCATTGTTCTGCCGTGGAATTTATTGGGTCAGATATTTTCTTTTCTTTTGTTCTACATTGCTCATGCCCTTGATTTTTGAGCAAATTGTTTATTGTCATTCTTATTAGTAATAAAGTATGATTACTATTTGATAATGTTTCTATGGAAATATTTTTGAATTCATATATATTGTTTAAGCTAATTTCTGGTGATATCCAGATATATTCGATTCTAATATATGATGTATTGTTTGCTCATGTGAAGCTAATGTTTTCTTCTTCCCAAGAGTTCTGGGCATCTATGTAGTTCTAGTCTTCTAAGAAGTTAAAGAGACCTATTTCAGCTTTTTGGTATCATGGTATCCTTTTGTTGGTAGGTGACCAATCTGCTATTAGATTGATTACTGCATTGAAATCTACCATGATTATGACCTTGAAGTGATTTCTCTGCTTATCTAGGATTTTGTTTTGAAGAAGCTATTGTAGCCATCTATTAACAGTTTTCTCTGATGGCAGGTATACCTGATAAACACAGAGCTTATATCTTATTAATAGAAAGCTGGCTCCTATTATATAGCCTTCTATTTTTTTAATAGATTTCAACTTTTTTTCAATGTTTTTATTAATGAAGAGTCCCTCTCCAGATCCTCTAGGTTTCTCATTATTGCTACTGTGAAAAAACTTATATATTTGTTATAAAGTTAAAGCAAATTCTGCTGCTTCATTTGTTAGCTTAGTTTACAGATGTCTAGAATATCTATATTGAGTTCTTGTATAAGTTTATACATCTTCTATTGATCCAGGTTGATATTAATTCTTCCAATGTTATATATTTCAATCAAAATTGTATCTATTAATGTAGAGTTATCTATAATATACTTGTTATATAATGTATACTCTTTTTCAATTCTATTACTAGTGTTTTTTTAATTGCACTGATAAAGTCATCTAGTAATATGCTGTATGTTATATTGGGAGAGGTGATATTGATATCTACAGTTTCTTTCAGAATTGCACTTTTTTTCTAGAATGAGCTTGTTTTCTCTTGTGGATCAAACTCTCTCCTGATATACTTTAATTAGACTGGTGCTAGTCTTAGAAGTGATTGTTCCATCGCTTCCCTCTTACTTTATTTTGATTACCAGTTTTCTTCTTGATATGATTTATTCTATTATTTAATCGTTTGAGATTATTCAAGATTTGGTGAAGGAGCCTTGATCACTTTCACTTTTAGGGTATGGACTTTCAGATCTATTGTATAGACTTCTTTTTCTATTTTGATGATTGATTGGCTTCCTGTTACTGCTGGTAGCAAAGTGCTTGAGAGTATCTATTGTTCTAGTGATGTATTTGTTATTTCGAGAATTGCATCTTTTTTTTTTCCTTCTTTCTAGGTTTATTCTTTTCTTAGAGTTACTTTCTATTTCTGAGTCTTCTTCAGATAATGTGTACCAGCTTGCCTTTATATTGCTTCTGATTTCATTTTGATCCAGTTGTCTTGAGTGCAGTTTGGCCTATGTTGTTTTAGAATGCACTTGTTCTTTATTATCATTACTATTTTCAGTTTGAGCCCCTTCATTGCCTTGTATTGTTCCTTTTTCAAAATGTTCCTTATTACTTCAACTAAGTTTATAACCATGTATGAATATACATTGTTTTAAAGCCTTATGCAAATCTTCTGCTGTTACAAAACAAACTACTACATATATTCTTCTTTTTATAGTAAATGGATTTCTTGATATATAACATACTTTGGCCCTTGCATGTTGTATTGCTTTTGCTATAAGACTTGTGAAGGTATTGTGTACTTCATACAATCATAGAGACTGGCTATTATGCTTTTTGAGAATGGCATCAACTTCATGATCATCTGGTTCATATTAAGTGAAGATTGTTCTAAAGGTATCTGTTTAAATATGTATGAACAATCTATTCTCTAAGTCTTGTTAATTTGTAATAAGTCATGCCTTTATTCTTCTTTGAGAATGAGAGTGGTTGTAAATATGAATACTTGAGACCTTTTTATATTTCTGTAAGGTTGCATTAATTTCTTGGTGAGTATGACTGAGGTCAAGATCAGTTAGTATGGCAACTACTGTTTTGTTTTCTTCTTTTGCTACCTCTTGTTTAAAGAACTTCTTTTCTAGTGGCAAGTATGAAGTTTTCTATTTTTCAGCTTGTATAGGAATCAAGATGAAGTTTTCTTCTTCTTTCTTGTTGATCTTCTCTATACATTGTAATGCATCTTTGACTTTTACAAAAGTAAAGGTTGTCCAGGTATTATTATTAAGAAAGTTTTTTTTGAATGGTAGTATGTTTTTGGTTAGACTTAGGGTACCTTGGAGATAGGCTATGCATTCTTTTTTTGTTTCTCCTAGTATTCTAGAGGTAAGAATTCTCACCTTGAATTCTTCTCTTTTAGTGATATAAAATGGATTTAGGCTGGATAGCTTGGGTCTATTTCATGTATTGTCAGAGGTTTGTTCTATTATATTTTCTCCTTCGACTCTTTCCTAAATATTTTCTATTTCAAGTTCTTCTTCAAACTTTTCTTTCAATTCTTTGTCACCCATTTCAATTTCAGTATTCTTTAGAATTTCAATCTCGATGGTTTATTGAATTTTCATATTCTTGTTTGAAAAGGTATTCTTATCTAAAGTCGAATTTCTTATTGTAAAGTTTATGAATTTGTCCTTGATTTGAAAAGTTTGAGAGATGTGTGAGAATGAACTATTTGTGATAGTGTCTTGTTCCAAGATAAGTCTAATCTTTTTCTTCAGGAAGGGTGCCATAAGATCTTCTTCTTTTCCATGGCCTTGTTTTCATAGATATAGAATATGCTGTTTAAGGACCTCAGCTTTAATAAATATAATTAGATCTACATTTAGAATCTTTGAAAGAATACTATCAAGTATCAAGTATTCTACTGGTCTTGGAGTCTGATTAGCCTTGTCTTGTATGGTGAATGTGTTGAATATAATCTATATAGTCCATGTTTCTTTTCTCTGGTCATGCTTTTCAGTTATTTTGACTATTGTATTGAGGATATGAAGCTCTCTCTTCTTTATAATTTGCATAATTTTTCATTCTTTTATCATATTGGTCATGTGTAAAGGAGGATAAATTGTTGATTTGTTGTTTAATTTTCCTTTTTTGTTTATTTATATTGAGCAAGGTTTATGGGATTTCTAGTTTATTGTTTTGTTTGAAATGTTGTTTACTCAGATGAGTTGTTGATCCTTCCTGTTTTGATCTACTTGTTTACCAAAATAGTTGTTGATCTTCTTTGTTGGGAAAGTTAGACCATTTGTTTGTAGATACTTGATGAACCTTGCTGTATTGTTTTGATATTAACTTATTTGATGCATACATGTTCGTGTAACTTGTTTTGTAGTTTAGACAAGTGTATATGGAATCAGAATACTCTATGTTTAGTTCTTGAGAGCCTTTGATCTCCTTCTGGATTTTATAAACTTTGAGTTTTTCCTGATTTATAGGTGAGAACTATTGTTGATAAAGTTCCTTCTAGTACCTAGAAAGGTGTAAACTGATACTGATCTGGCTAGAAGCTTGGGAAATTGATATTGGACTCTTCTAAACTTACTGTGAATCAGCTTGTAGATATGAATTCCTTCCCTTGTAAAATAAAGTAAAGTAGAGCTATAGTGAAGTTATATTGCCTATACTTCTCTTGATAAGTAGAGTGATCATTTGGGGAAGTGGCTGAATGTCATAGTTTGTTGTTAAGTCTCAAGTCTTTAAGGAGTAAAGTGTTTTGAGCTGGCTTTTCCTTTTCCAAGAAAATTATCAAAAAAGGAAATTTTTAAAAAAAGGGGGGATCAATGGAAAAAGTTTTTTTTTTCTATTTTCTATTATCTGGATTTTTATATCTATTATGCATTGAGTTCTAATATACTTATCTTTGATTATCTCATTGACTTTGTAAGAGATTCTTTTTAGGATTGCACTCCTAATAATAGCTTCAAGATGTAATATAGAGTCTAAGTCTAGCTCTTCTGTTGTGGATCCATATTGAATTCTTTCAGTTTTTGTTCTTTGTATATATTTATACTATTCACTATTATTTTTTTGATTTAGTTTCATATTTTTTCCTTTTGTTCCTGGCAGATAAAGGGGTAAATATATGTTTCAACTTCTTCATACTGCAGACATCTGTTGTCATGGTGGATTGTTGATAATCTTCTATATAGTTTGGTTTTTGTTGATAGTTTGTTGTTCTATAAACTCAGATTGAACCTTCTATATTTCAGATCTTTCTAATTTGTAATATTGTGCTTATTTTAATGTACTGTAAGAGGTTAGTTATTGTTTTCCAGTGAATCTGTGAGATTATTTGATCATTAAAGTTGCATCTGGTTCTGTTTAAAAGTCTTCATTTTGCTAATTGTATCAATTGGATTATTTGTTGTGTTGTTTTTTCCAGTGAAATATTTAGGTTTTAGTTATTTCATTGTGTGATAATTGTTGGATGTCTATGTGTATATTAATAGATTTCTAGTATTTTGTTCCTCAGTTTTATGTCTTGTATTTGTGTTATTTGTGCTAATTTATCTGCTTGCTCATTATATTCTATCCCTGAGTGTGCTTTTATTTTTTATACTTTGATTTTAATGTTCTTCCTTCTACATAAATACTTAATTTGAATAAGGAGATTTGCCTTTCTTTGTGTATTTATTATTTTATTCTTTAGGGAATCCATTACTTTATTTATTTTATTTATGCTACTTGACTATTTGTGAAAAATCTGGTTATACTATATTCAGGCAAAACACTAATTGCTATGAGAATAGCTATGATTACTGTCCTTGTTAATGATAGATAGTGTTGGATTTGACCCTGAAATTTGAATTCTTGCTTGTTAGGGTATATTATAATCCATTTGAAGCCCATGTAGAAACTATTGTTGATTTGTATAAGTGATCCATCTATGTATATATCGAATATTGCATGATTTTCCAGTTCTATAGCTACATTTGTTAATTGCTTTGAGATCTGTGCCATTGTCTTGATTAAGTGTTATAGACTCCTTGTCTTTTCAGATATGGATACCTGGATTTTTTGTTCCTGCATCATGTATTCTTTGGTAATAAGCTTCTCTAGAGATATATTTATTGAGTTTGGGAATGTACAGTTTCTTTAAATTACTGACTGCTGGGTTGTTGTAAAGTTTTATCTATATGATACATTGTTTTTATATATTGGGATATTGATTGCCTATTGTTTTGTTACAATAAAGGTACATTTTATTGCTTGTTCCAGGTTTTGCTGTATATTTCTTGAGCATCCAGACAAGCCTATAAAGAAGATTGTTCTTTTTTTTGCATATAGTGTCTGTAAAGTATATCATTTTGATTTATTCTTTTCTGTTTTCTTCATATTATGATTTTCTGGTCTTATTTAGTACATATTCAATACAGTTTCACTATATTTTGGTTAGTTGTTGAGATGCACTGAAGAAAGTATTGGTTTCTTTTTCTAGGGCAGATTTGTTCTTTTCTAATTAACTATTAACTAGATTTTTTATAATATAAAACCAGGTTAGAGTTGGACTAGGAGTTGGTTTTCTTTTGGGTCTAATTATTTGACACTAATGCAGAATTTTGGTTTTGTTTTCATTCAGTAGTTATCCTGTAAATAGAAGCTCGTGTTTTTGTAATTTGTGTTAGTTTTGGTTATAGAAAGCTTTAAATATAATACTTTTAATATTAGTGTCTGTTTCTATTATTATAATTGGTATAGAATTCTTCTTGTGTGTTTGGAAAGTGATGTCATGTCTTATTAGTAATTGAATGATATTATGCATCAAATTTACCTCTTGTCATCTAAAAGGTTGAGATAGATGGCTATATACATTTTTTGTTAATCATAGCTGGTTTTATAGTTCTTGAAGTCTAGCCCTTGTGATTTCTTCTGCTATATTGTCATTGTTTATTTTTGCTAACCAGTTTCTTGCATGTAGAAACAGCTGTCTATCCTTAATGTAGAAGAGACTATATTCATATTTGTTATATAGTATGTTGTTTGGTATAGTTTTGGGCAGATCCAATTTGTGTTTGTATATTGCTTATTAGACGGTTTTATTTTTTTTCTGTTAGTACTATGTTATTGCATAAATATTTTATACTAGGTAATAGGGGTGATTTACTATATATTGCATTTGCTTGTTTGTTACTCTCTTCATTTCCAGGATTGTCCTAGTTTTCTTGACTTTCTATTAAATATGTGTCTTCTGTATTTCTTCTTTCTTAAACTGTCATATCAGACTCTTAGAATTCTGACTGATGTACCTTTCAGATTATTCTTTATCATTTGTTGATTCATTGTTACCTCTAATTTATAGTCTTTTTTCCTTCCATTTATTATGATCAGTTATGATTTTTAGGTATTAACTTGAATATCATTGATATGATAGAATTGTTCTACTCTTTCCACTATTTGTTGAAACTCTGTTCTATTATCTATAATTCAGGTTATATTATCTATGTAGGCATTTACAGCTATATTTATGTGGATTCTTTTCTGTCTTGTTTCCAGGTTGATACAACTTTTAGACAAGATTGAGTATTCTTTAAATTCTTTTTAATTCTTGTAATTAGGGGATCATAAAAGATTTTTCACAATAGAGAGGAAATAATATCTCATTAATTGATACCATCATTCACCCTGTATATCTCTATAAGTCTATAGCAAGTAAATATGATATTTTGTTTATCCTCTAGTATATTTGTTAGGATATTGATTATTTGGTATGGAATCTTTATTCAATGTATTGCTTTAGTTAGCATTATTATATTTACTGAGTCATATGCTTTTGACATATCCTGACTTAGGATTCAAGCTTGTTTCTTGTATTCTTTGACATACTCAATAATATTACTTAAAATGTGTATTAGTTCTTGAGTACTATTTCCTGGAATTTAGTTCAGACAGATATTGTACTCCTTGAGGCATTTAATCAATCTATCTGTTATAATTTTTATAAAAATTTTTTTTCCAGTGTCAAGTAAGGTGATAGGACATGTAATGTCTAAGTTGTTTTTCCAATATTTGAGCTTGGGAATTGAATAGATTATTTCTTTATTCCATTCTCTTGGGGTTTCTCCATGCTTGAGTATTTGATTAAAAATTGTTTAAATTGTTTCTAGGCCTTATTATCAAGTTTTTTGTATACTATATATAGAAGTTGATTTGTACCTATGACTGATTTAGCACTATAGCATCTAATGATTTCCTTTATTTCTTTTAAAGATATATCTTGTAATACTAGTGCATATATTTTGTCCTTAATTTCACTCTTTGGTCTATATTCTCTTTTCCAGAGTGGGTGGTTGCCTAGGGGATATCTATTTCTTGCTAGAGTTCAAGTATAATAGTGTTGTCTGACTTTGTTTTTTATTGCTTCGGGATTAGTGATAATACTTATTTCCTCACTCTTTTCTATTGGCTTGTTCAAGATTATCTTTCTGTATAGTCATTCTAGATATTATCAATTATTGCCCTTTTGTTACTTGCCAGGAAGATCTGTCTAATCGTGATTCTTTGTTACATAATTCTTAAATATTTTTTGTTTATAATGGCTTTACTCACAATTTTGTATGCCTTAATATTTTGATAGATTATATTTTTCCATTCTTGAAGATACTCTTTTGAATATTCTCTTTGTATTTTTCTTAGTTATGCTACTAGATCTAGGAAGTGGTTCTCTATTGATACTGATATTTTAATCACTGCTAGTATGGTTTCTCCATGGGTTTGTTGGATTTGATTTTTTCACTTTTGTAATTTTATCAAAGGGTCCTCTTGTTTGTATATGTCGAGATGTATTCTTTTCTTGCAATGGTGTTTTCTCTTAAGAATATGGTTTTTTGCTACTTTGAGAATTTTGTTGCATAAAGATTGTATTTTTTGTTGGTTAATCCTTGTGTTATCAGATGTTTGAATAGGCATACTTTGATTTCCCTGGAAAACTTTATGTATTAATAAGATATCAGTTGTATTAGTAATCTGGTTTGTGATGTGTTGCTTTCTTTCTTGTATTTAGGTTCTAGACTTCGATCACTGTTACCACAGAAGTATTATTACTACTTATTAAGGGATTTATTATATTCTCGATAATAGCCTTGCTGCTTTGCCAGGTAGTGGTTTGGTTGATTCAAATTTGATCAATTCGACTTTTGCTGCCATTTCTCTTCCATATGTATTTTTTTTTTATAGGTTGTGGATTTGAAAGGTGTCTTCAAGGTTATTATTTATAAGAACCTCTATTTAAGAGTCTAAGAGTTTATTCAAAGTAGTTAGTCTTTTATTGCTGGATTTATCCAATAATGAATTTGGTATACCATTTAAGTTTTTCAATACCATTATATTCCAGTCTTGTTAGTTTGCTTCTTGTATTTATTTATTTAAAGTATTTAGGGTTTTTTGTCTTTTCTCACATCTTAGATTTGCTGAAAAGTAGATATCAATAATGTGGTTATTTCTTTTATTTGAGAAAGCCAAGTCTGCTTAGATTAGTCTGCCTTCCCATATTTGATAGTTTTAGAGGTATATAGCGATATCTTTCTATATTATTAGGTTTAGGCCTTGTTTGATCATTTGTGTTTTATTGTAGATCCATATTATATGATATTCAGGATGTTTTCAGTACTTTAATTGTACTGAGGATCTGTTTGCTTCTGTAGTAACTATTATATTCTACTGCTATATATAGCACATATTGAAACAGCTTTGTCTTTTAATTCTTCTACAATTCCTTGGCAATTAAAAATAGCTACTTTCCAAATTTATGATTGTTTTATTTCTACTATTTCTATGTTTTGGTCATTATTTTTATTAGGAAGTGTTTGTTAAAATATAAACTGATTTCTGAGGTTTTTTGTTATATTTTCTATATTGTTTTTTTTGAATTTCTTTGTTTAGTCGGGGGTCTAAGGTATCTTTGATAATATTTTCTTCTTTGTATAAAGTGCTTATAGTACTTCCCATATTATTGTTATTAGATTTGTATATTGTATTTTCTGGAATAAATCTAGTAATAACCTCCAGAACTCTATTCATATTATTATCCATTTTATTAATTGATGAGTATGGTTATTGTTATTGTACTTGAATGCTATTTTGTTGGTTTCCTCTTATATTTGAATTTTGAATTGTTATTGTATTTGTTGAGAGGATGGATTATACTTTAGCTTGGCTTGTTGTCTCCATGTCTTTTCTCTCTAGGAATATAATTTCTTCATCAAGATCTGCAATATCTTCTTTGATGGTTGTGTTTTTTTTTTTGAAGGTTTCTCAGAATTTTTAAGATTTCATTGAAAGTATCATGTTCTTCTCAGTTCTTGAGTCTTTCCTTATATTATGGTTCTATCTGACTGCTGCTGTGTAGAAGCCTGAACATGTTATTTTATTTTTTGGAGAATTTGTTAGGTTTCTGATTATGCTTATACACGCTGATTTATATACTGTATGTTATATAATTTCTCAAATCTGTTTGCTTGTTTGTAATAGTATTATTGCCAATGTACTCTTTTCTCCTTAGATAAGCACTTCACTACTAAATAATCTGAACTGCCATATATAATGCATAGTTTGGTTTTGATAAGTTTTTATTTTATAATAGTTTCATCAAATTAAAAGCTTTGTACTACTACTGCATCTAAGTCTTCTTGTGTTTCAAAACTGATAACTGCAAAGTGTTTTCTCTTGTTTGATATATACTGTATCTTGGATTGTAACAAGTTTTTGCCTTACTTTGTATACAGATATAATGGAGGTTAAAAGCTGTAATATTAGGTAATAAGTTTGTGAGTTTGACTATGATAGTATCATGGTCTTTCATTTATTGTAAGAACTAATTGCATCAAAAACTCTAATTGAGTCTGCTTTCATGGGAATACTCAATTTTCATACAATTTGATTTTTCTCTTCTTTTTTAAAAAAGGTAATAGTTGCAGTTGCCACATTTGTTATATAGACATGCTAATATTAATGATTACTCCATATTTGAAAAAGGTTTGTTGCACATCAATGAATTTTATGTCTAGTGGAATATTCTATACTCTAATACTATTTTCTCTTTTCTGTTCTGGTGCATATTTGCTATGTGCTTAAGATATTTTTGATCAATGTTTGGTAAGATTGTGTTGCATACTTCATCAGCTACCTATTGGTCTTCAAATATGACAGTAATATGTTCATCTTCATTTTTTCTCTTGCTATGGATTGCCATCAAACCTTTGAGAGAGTTAAGGTTTCTTGTAAAGTATATAATCTTTTGAGTAGATGTTTTTCCTAAGATTTCGGTAGCTTTGATGCTAACTTTGACTCTTTTTCTATCATATCTGATACTTCTATTGAAGGGGAATCTTGGTCTAGATTTAAAATAGGAATTGAAGTTTTCTTTAGATCTGTTGTGTAGGTAGGAAGTTCTCTATAATCTATTGTATTCGTGGATGGGCCTGGTTTGATGTCCTCTTCCATGAGATACTCCTTTGCTTCTATTTCTTTATTCTTTCCTTGGGGTTCACCATAAGGGCTGCTTCAGTGGTTTTGTGTCTTGTTTCTTTCTCTGAATTATGGAAGTTTTCTGTATTTTGGCTATCTTATTGAAAGTTTTCTTTAACTTGTTCACTTTATTGTACCTAGAATTCTATTGTGGAAAAGCTTGTCTGCTCGACTTCTTTTCCTTTCTCTGATATATATCACATTTTCTTGACATTATTTTCTTGTTTATGTGTTTTGTTTTTAGCTTGACTAGTTATTTTTTTCCTTGTCTAAAGTATTTTTCTTTGGAAACTTTATATTGAATTCTTTGTATGTAACTCTTGTGTTTCCTTTTGCCAAAAGGTTTTCATTGTAGTTGGATCTTGTTTGTAAGTATCTGCTTCTTAGTTATCTTTGTGAACTCATCTCCCCATTCACTTTTTCTTTTTTTTTGAACATTACCATAAAAGAAAATTTTTCAGAAATCAGTAATCTGCAAGAAAGAGATTTGTCCTAGAATATGTTATTAAATACTTGAATAATTTGAGTAATTATATAAATTCTTTAAAATGCAAGCCATAATATATTAATATTATCTTGTCATATGTTTTTGTATATCTTAACTTAGAATCCAGGCTTGTTATTTATTTATTTTTTAATATTTTATAGATTGACTGTATACTATTACTTGAAAATATTTAGACAATCAGTTCCTAATAATATTGATAAATATCTTATTTTTTCTATTCAGGAATATAATAAAACTAATTATATTAAGATTATTTAATCAATTTTTGAATTGGATATAGAATAAATATGACTTCTGTTCTATTTTATATATGTAACTTCCTATTGGATTATTAGATTAAATATTGCACTCAATTTTGATTTCACTTTTAATTTATATTATATAAAAAATTTGATTAGAATTTAGAATAATTTTGAGCTATATTATTTAAACATATTTTTTAACTTTTGTACTAAAATATTATTTAATATATTTTTATAATATTATTGTTTAATATGTATTTTAAATTTATATTCTTTTTGCCAGTATTAATATTGTTTAATATCTTAAATATTTCTAGATAATGTTTAATTATAGAAGTATTTTTTTATTTTACTTTTAATATTTTTTAATTCTAAGATTATTTGAGTTAAATATCTAATTTATTGTTTTTGAAATCTCTTTATAATACTATTAATTATGGCTTTTTTATTATTGTTTAGATATCCTTGTTTAATTTGAGTTTTCCTTTTAATAGTTTATACTTGTCTTCTTTGTAAATTGCTTTGAAATTATTTTATATGTCTAGATATTATTATATATAAACTTTTTTTTTAAAAAAAAAAAAAAAATACTGGCTCAGTCTTGTTTTATAGTATTTGTATATTTGTAGTATATTATATAGAGAAGCTACTCTAGAATATACTACCTGTTTTCTACCAAACAAAACTCAATAGAGATTTCCCTTTTCCAGGGTACTCACCTTGCAGCTTGTTGTCACCCCTTGTATGGGGACTAACCTGCCAAGGCTGGGCTAATGCTAAAATAAATTTCAAAAATAAAGAAGTTGTTTATAATGTTCATGAGCCATTGATTCATAAAATCATTGACCAGGTTTGTGTATTGTTCTTTTATAAATCTTTTTCTTTGAGTGAAGATCAGGTCTTCCTTTCTGGTTTCATATTTTATTTGTTTCTCTTTTTTTCTTATAATGCCCATAGTCGCTTTTCATCTCTGAAATGCTTCATATCTCTCTGTCCAGATTTTGTATAGAAAATTTGTTATACTGGAGCATATTTTACCTAGGCAGGTTTTCCTATTCAGTTGATTTGGAATGGCATTTTGGTATTATAGACTAGTTCTTTGAAGAAGGCTCCTCTGATACTTGATATTAGATATTCTTTGTATTTTAAATTTGTCTTGCTTATAAATATACTTTTGAATTTCTTTCTCCTTTCTTGTGTTGTGTAGTTTTTGACACAAGTGGTTATGGTATTAATTAGGAAATCTTCTGTGGTGGATTTGAGTTGACTACAGATAAAAGTATGTGTGCTAGTTTCTGGTTCATTGCATCTTGGGCATTTATTGTTCTTGAAAATAGATGGGATTCTAGCATGAAGTTTGCTTTTAGTTAGCAGTTCATCATTCCAGATACTGAGACAGAATTTTTTGAGCTTTTGGTCTTCCCAGTTAATGTGATGGTTACTTATTTTGGTCAGTTGTAATAGTATAATGGTTATTTGCCAATGTATTTCCTTTGCTATTCTTTCACTATAGTTATATCTTGTTCAGTTAAGGAGTCTTTATTTTGTCAAGTGGATTGTCTGAGTAAGCTTTTTTGTAATTAGTTTTATGGGAATTTCTGTGTAAACATTGTTTCATTATGTAGTTATCTCTTGGGAGCTATGTTGTGATCTCAGTACCTCAATCACTTTCTTACCAGGTTTCATTCTTTTCTATCTATCAATCTGTATCAAACAATCTATTTGTTCATTTTGTTCAATTCCTGGGTGATCTTTTATCTTGTATAAAGATAATTTTATCTGGTTTTATTTACACAAACCCACTATTTGAAGGAGAAGGTTTGAATTTTTCTGTATTTTAATAATTTTTTTCAGCTTTTCTTAAGGATACCATTAATTTTTGCTTGGCTATCAGTATATAGGGCTACTGAGAAGTGTTCAGATAGAATACTTAATACCATGAGTATTGCTGCAATTTCTGCCTTGGTGAATGATGATTGTGTCATTATTTGTTCTTGAAAAGTATGTTCCTCTTGGTTTGGAGTGATGACAACCCAACCCAATCCCATGTAATATTTTCTATCGAAATTGTTTATTGAACCATCTGTGTGGATTTCAAAAATAACATAGTTTCTTGGTTTTCCTCTAATTGATGCTAGTAATGCCAAGCTTTCAGTATAACCTTTAAGCAATTTTTTTAAATGTTTGAGATATAGTTGTGCACTATTTGGTGGTTAAATTTCAATGGTTGCTTCTTGTTAAACTGATAGAGCTTATATGTATTCTGAAAGTGTAATGGAGAGGAAGTTGGGAAAAATCCTGTTTCTCTAAATTGTTTCTCTTTTTATATAACCGCTTTGCCTTGTTAAGGACTTGCTTTTGTGAACTGTTATTGTGATGGATTGTTGTTTAGTAACTATGAAACTGCATTCTTCAGTTTGATTTTGTGTGCTATTTATTGTGCATCCTTCACAAGCCTCTAGTGATAAGCTTTCTGGTTTCTATACATAGTGTCTATTTTTATCCATTTTCTATTATCTTTTTCCAATAGTTGGGTTGCCTTTTTTCATCATGAATATCCAATGAGATCTGTAAAAGAGAAGATCAGTGGAGAGTGTGCCTTATGTAAAGATATTTTTAGTTATATCAGTATTGCTTGATCTTTGGTTTCCAGTATTGTTTTAAGTTTGTTCTGTATAGTAGTGAACCACCTCGGAGTTGGACCTGGTACTGATTTTTTAGTAATTCAAATGTTTGACACCATTCTAGTACTTTAGATTTGTCTATATTTAGGAGTTGCCCTATAAATAAGAGGTTGTGCTTTTTTAGGTTTTTCTGATGTTTAGCAAAGAAAGCTTTATTCATTATGTCTTCTATTGAGGTATCTATTTCTTTTATAAGAATTAGACTATTGGTTTCTTATAGCAGATATGCTGTAAAACCATGTCTTCTTAAGAACCATATAATATCATGTATAAAGTTGTTGCCTAACTTCTTTAGAGGGCTATCTATCTTGTTTAGAATAGATTGGATTAACCAAAAATCATTTTGCAGTGTCTGTAATCTTATTCTTGCTATTTCTCCTGCTCTATTGGCTCTATTAATTCTGTTGATCCAGTTTGTGGTATGAAGCAAAAGTTGTCTATCCCATAGTTGTATTATGTTATATTCATATTTATTGTAGAAAATATGTTTAAAGGTTGATGTAATGTTGCTCATGAGGAGGTTGCATAATTTTTCAGATAGAATCATATTATTGTATAAGTACTCAGTGCTAGAAATTAGGATGTGATTTATGATATATTGCATTTACTTATTTGTGAGGTTTTTTATTCCTATTAGTGCTTTGGTCTTCCTGAATTTTTGTTGAATCAGGATTCTTTGGTAGTCTTTCTTTCCTGAGCTATTATGCCACACATCTAGGATTTTGACTAGGGTTCCTTTGGAATGGTCCTAAATATTTGGATTGTCTATTACTATTTCTTGCCTGAAGTTATTCTCTTTACTATTAATAATGATTAATTGCAATTTTTGTGCTTTGATTTTAATATTGTTGATAAAATTCCTCTACTACTTTGATAATCTTTTTATGTCTTCCATATTGTTTATGATCCAAGTGGTATTATCCATATACAGTATGTGCTGACTCTAATATTAACCTTTTTTGTTAACCAGCCTTTTTAGAAGTTTCTACATATTTTTGGCAAGATTGTGTAGCCTGTGAAATCTTTGTCTATCTTGGTTATGAAGAGGTCATAAAAGATGTGCCAGAGAAGGAAGGATATTGTGTCCTCTTGATCAATACAATTCTCAACTCCATATTCTACTGTGAATCCAAGATATGTCAAAACAATGTTTTGTTATTGGTTGAATATGTTACAGAGAATATTGATAATTTGAGAAGGAACCATGATGCATTTGAGTACTAGGATTAGCATTTCAAGGTTGACTGAATCATATGCCTTGAATATATCTTGGCTTAGGATTCATGCTTATTTGTTTATGTCTTTCATATATTTGATAATATTGTTTATGATATGGATTGATTCCTGTATACTGCAGCCGGGAAGTACTACCCAATTTAATTCTAAGAGGATTTTGTAGTCACCTATGCAGTGTGCTAATCTGTCTATGATAATTTTCATGAAAATCTTTTTCCTGCATCTAAAAAAATAATTGATCTTGTGATGTCTAGATTGTTTTGCCAATCTTTTAGTTTAGGTATCGGGTAGATGGCTTCTTTACTTCATTCTTTTGAAGTGTCTCCTTCTTTAATAATTCTGTTAAAGAGTAGTCGGATTTCTTCTATTGTCTTTGCCTCTAGTTTTTTATAGGCCATATATGAAATCTGATTCCTTCCAGGAGGTGATTTGCACATCTGCTTTGGATTGCCTTTTTTATTTCCTTCATAGATATTTCAGAAAGGACTGAGTTGTATTACCTGGAATTAATATTCTTTTTTGATTCATATTCTGTAGCCCAGGAGAGAAAGTTAAAGATAGGCTTAATGTTCCTGACTGGGGTTCAGTCCTGAAAGTGTTGTCTAATCCTATTTTTGATTTCTTTGGAATTAGTTATAATTGAGACTTCCTCATCTTCTATGATGATCTTGTCCAAAAAAATGGTTCTTCTAGGTTTTTCCATGATGCTGTTAATCATTTTTGCTTTTTTATTTGTTGCTAGATATGTTTGTCTGTTCAGAATTCTTTGTTTAATCACGAGAGCTTGCTTTCTATATGTGATTACTTGGATAATAACTTTGTGTTCTCAAATAATTTTTTGGATATAGTCTAGTCAGTGTTATAAAATATTGAGTGGATATTCCACCTTTAGCTTGATCAGATATTGTTGCACATCTGGAAACTTTTCCTGAAGATGTTTTGATAGTATGAAAGGAGACTTGTTTGCTTTATGGGTAGCTTTTAATCTGTTGTTGAAGAGCTGTATCTGTAGTAGTGAATCTTTAATTGTGTTTTACTCTCTTGGTATTCTTTTTCTCCTATGTTGTTTTCTTTTTAAAATGTAAAGTTTGGCTGCTTTGAGAATATGGCTGTATATAACATTCCATTGTTTATTTATTAATCTGGTTTTTGTGCTTTGCTACTTAAAGCTTTATCAACTTCTAGAGAGATTTTTTTCCATTGTTTGTTGTTGCTAGCTACCAGTTATAACTATGATTTTGCTGGTGATATGGGGTCTCCTTGTATGAGTTCGGTTGCCATGCTTCTATTTCAGTAATAGTGGATTTGTGATCATTGGAAATTAGTGGGTCTAAATCTTCTCCAACGTAGGCTTTCCTGCTTTGCCATGATGAAAGTATATTCATCCAGATTTGATCAATCCTGCTACTGCTATTGTTTCAGCTCCAAGTATATTCTTTTTTACTTGGGTTATAAAGCCTGTATGTGTTCTCTAGACTGTGATCTATCAGTATTTCTATTTAAGAACCTGTTAGTTTGTTAGATATACTTTGTTTGCACCATTGGTTTTGTCCAAAGCTGGATTGAAAACTTTATTTAGGTCTCCTAATACCAGGAGATGCCAATTTTTTTGAAGTGCTTCTCGTGTCCATTACTTTAGTTTATTGAGGGTGTCTTGCTATCCCTGGTCTCTCTTATCTATATGAAAGTATGTACCTATAATTCTAAGTTTTGTTTTTTTGAAAATGTAAGATCTGTATATATTGATCTTCTCTTTCAAATATTGTATTTATAAATGTAATCTGCTATGTCTTTTTTGATTATTATATTTAGGACTTGTTCAATTATTTGTTTGTAATTGTAGAACCAAATTATATGGTAGCATGGGTGTTTCCAGTATTTTGATTGTTGGTGGATATTTTTGGTCTCAATTATTACAATGATATCTCAGTCCTTTGTTGCATACCAGTTGAACCAGGTTTCTATTTTGTGTTTATTAGTTAGGCCTTGAATATTAACAATTGTAGTTTGCCATATTGGATGTTGAGTATCATTTTCAATGTATATTGTTGTATTATTATTGTTGGAGTTGTCTTCTGTCATGTGATTATTTAGATAGGATATGGAGTTTGGTGGGTTTTGTTTTTGCATATTCTTGGATATCTTTTTATGTTATATATTGCCATGATTGTATGTTGTGTTTTCCAGTATAGATGATTCTGATGTATTACTCATTGATTATTTTTTGAAGGGGCAGCTGCGCTAGAAATAAGTTCTGAAATTGCGTTGAGTGTCTTATGCATGTTTTGGTCCATCCTACTTATGGATTCATGGATCGGTTATTGTTGAGCTCGAATATTGTGATATTATTTTGTGCTTAAGGGAGAGAGTGTTCTTGGTTTGATGGTTTGAATATCTTCCTTCTGTTTTCCCTTAATATTGACACATTGCCAGCTTGAGGTTATTACTTGTTGATTTTGTTTTATCTCCATCTCCATGTCTTGATCATCTATGTCTGCTTCTCTATGTATCTCTCTGGTTGGTTCAGGAGAGATCACTTCTTGTGTTTCTGTGTTTGGTATTGCTGTAGCACTGCCAGACTGGTTTGCTATAGAGTTTTTGATAACTGTAATAGTATTCACAACTTCTTCACTCCAATTAGTGCTCTGATTGGTTTCAAGGAAGGGTTTGAATGTTGTGACCTGTGCTGCTGGGTCTTGGAGTATATGTTGACTATTTAAGTCTTCGAACTGAATTTCTTTTTGACTGTTCTCTTTGGCTTTTCCTTTGTTTATAATGTGTTCTTTTGCTACTCACGTTGGTGTTTCTTTATATAACTTGTTTGCATTACCTCTTGCAAGGATGTTCTTATTGTATTTAGGCCTCCACTGGGCCATTTTGTTTTAAAGTTTTCTTTGAGATGGTATCTCTCCATTCATCTTTTCTTTACCTTTAAAAATTACTATAAAATGAAATTATTTAGAAAAATGGATCTGTGGGAAAAGGTTTTTTTTTGTTCTTTTATTAATAATATTATCAATGTATATGATATAATCCATAAAAACTTATTTATATTTTGTTATTAATATGTTTCATATCAACTAATAATTTTTAACAAAAGTTAAATTGATTTTATGTTATTTTAAAATTTAAGGTCAAATTGAAGTAGACAAAATTTCTTAGAAACTCTGAAAAATATGTATTTTTAAGAGAGTAACAATAGTAGACAGAAAAGTTTTCAAAGTTTTAAGCTTTTATTCACTCATTTATTTATTGTACAGAATCTTTAGTTATCCTTTTACTTCAAAAGATAGGTTTTCAATATTTTACTATTGGTTTTTCTTTCTTTTAAACCTTTTTTACTATAGATAAAAAAGTTATTTCTTGATTTTTTTTGATTATTAAAAATCAAATTTTTGTTTAAAAGAAATATAAATAAAAAAAAGAAGTTGAAAAAAACTTTGAAGTTATCCTTCAAGTTGTTTTAAGAAAAGTGGTAAGATTTTATTAATATAAAAATATAAAACTTTTTTGTGAATATTTTATTTATGTATTATCAAAAAATTGATAAAAAAAGTTATTGGAATAAAATATATAAATATTTATTAATGACCTATAGGTTGATAGCACAGTGGTAGTGCTACCAAATTGAATTAATAAGGTCCAAAGTTCAATATCACATAAGAACCAAGTAAAAGATTTAGTCACAAGGTGATATGAAGATCTTATCCTTCTATGATGATGATAAAGTGCTCTATAAGGCAATAAGGAGAACCTGTATACTCATCATGTCTATAGTATAAACAATAAATCAATATACAAGATTCTATATAAGGCTAGTATGAGTAATATGAGCCCTTCATATAAACTGATCTCAAGTACCTAACAAGAAAGTAAGAAAAATCTTATCTGCTTGTCGCAACCATAACAAAACAATATATACACAAGATTCTATAAATCTGACCAAAATAAATAAAGTAAGGTTCTAGAAATACAAAAAACAAGATCAACCTCTCAAAATAGAAAAAGAAGGATCCAATCGCTCATAGAGCTGACCACAACAGACCTATAACAAGTCCAAAAATTTAGTCCGATGCAATGCTAAAAAAAAAACATACAAGTTTTAATATTTAAGACTACCAAATGAGGGATCGATATCCTTTACATAAGATCTGTACTCCAATTAAGTAACCAGACAGTACCAGAAACACAACAAGCCCCAGAAAATAATTTAAAGTGCTAATGGAGCCAATAGAATTTCGTATAAGAGACCCTCAACATCGGTGATGCTGGGTATTTTAGGTGAGTTCCTGATATGTTAGCTTTTTTACAAGAGGATAGTAACAGAGTCATCCAGTTGATCATAATCCTAGAAAGTGTCAGTTCAAAGCATTCGAGGTAATAGGTGAGATCACCTTATTAAATTTGAAGATAATAAGACTCACCCAATCCTTAGCTTAGTTAGAATTAAGAACAAGTCCTATACTAGACAGTCATATAGTTACCTTATCTTGGTTGGGTAAGACATAAATAGATGCTCCTTGTACTATTCATTGATCTGTAAATCCTTAGATAGTACGGATAATTACTATACCGGTTGTCTCTAGGACTCATCTTGACTTTAATAAAGCTTCAGAACTGGTGCAAGAATAAGCTAGCCTTTAAAAAAATATATATACAGTATATATATAAATATTTATTAATATATATATACAATTACTTCTAAAGCTTAAGTCCACTTATTATATTTTTATTATAAATTTCAACTTTGACAATTTTTAAATTCTTAATTATATAATCAAAAATTATAAAATTTATATATAATATATCTTAATACTAGTTTTATTTATTATATTTTTTAAATTTTTAAAAACTCTTTCAGTAATTCTCAATTTTTCAAAAATTTCTTTTTTTGATAATTTTTGTAGAAAAAGTAAACCAGTTTAACTATAAAAGAAAAAACAATATATTCTTTAAACCAAGCTATCAAGTACTTTCAATATATATATAAAAAGTTACCTAGAAATATTAAGGAAAGAGATATACACTACTTTACTAATTTTTTTTACTTTTTTTTAAAAAAAATTTTAGAAGAAAGAAAAAAGATCTGTAAATTGATTCACAGTCAAAAAAAGAAATCCAATATCAACTTTACATAGTTAATATCCAGGCCAGTCAGGTTAACACCTTTCTTGAAACTATAAAAAATCTAAAAAGCAATTAAGTTCACTCAATAAATCAAGTTGCTTCAATTATTAAAAGGCCCAAAAGAATATCAAAACTCCCTAAAGACAAGACAGTCTAGATATATATATACACATAAACAACATATCTATTCCTTATTTTGTCACACAAATACAAACACATAAAAAACAAATAAGCAAAACAAGTATACACATAAAAGTGACAAGTAAAATACACACATGCATATATAATTTATTATATAAACAAGTTGATCGATACTCTATATAAGCACAATAATAACTCTTAAAAGTAGAATAGGATCATTAATATAAACAAATAAACATATCAAAATAACAAATAAGATGTTTTTGTATTACCTAATTGAAATATATAAACAATAACAATCTCAGAAAGATTTATCTATGACTTAAAAATAGATTAACGATAAATACAAATAAGCATTCACATAATTTATCATTTGAGCCATTAAACATAAATAAAACATAACATATATTACAAATAGTCAATAAGAAAGAAGAGGATATAGTAAACATCCTAATCAATCTTGCAAGAAAATACAATGAACACTCTGTCCTATGGGCTTCACAACAATTACTATAACTAAGAAATAGTAAATCCAATGTATCAATAGCTTTATCACCAAAAACATATATAATCTTAGATAACATTATAACTAAAATATTAGGAATTGATATAACAACATTTCATAAGGAAAGAATTTTAACTCATCACTTTACATATATTTAACAACAATATAAAAGGATAAAAGAAGATTCCTACAATTCTATTATCAAAAACAAGTTTATGAAAATTATTAAAAATTCTATAAACTATACTAAACCTGAGTGACAACCAATAGAGATTGTCAAACAAGTAGATAATAAATTAATACTAGACAATAAAATACAATGATATGTACACAGAAGATAGAAGAGTTGAAATTATAGGAACTCTATAAAACAGTCAAAAAATAATGTATTAGTAAACACAACTCTTATACTACTAGGAATAGAGACATAATACAATCAATAAATTTGTATTTCATAAAAAAGAAAGAAATTTATAGATTAGGTGCAATGGCAGCCAATATTCTAGAAGAAATAAAAAATGAAATCAAAGCATACTTAGACAACATTTTTAAACTTCTACAAGAAAAAGAAAGTCCATTAAGAATTCATTAATAGAAATAAGTGGTTAGTCTTTTAGGTATAAGAAGAAAAAAATATTATAAGATGCATAAAAGAAGTTATTCAAAATAAAGACAACTTTATGATTCAATATATATTACCTCTGGCTACCCTCAAAAAACATAAAATAGAAAAAAACTTAGACAAAAAAGTCTTTCAAGAATCTAAAAATAAAAAGGATACTGAGGTTTGGCATGTATGTTTAATATATGTGAATCAAAAAGTCAATAAGAACCTCCTAAAGGCATATACAAAAAGATATAGAGAAATTCAAAATATTCATATCTACGAGATAAACACAAAACTATGGGTAAAAGCTTATATCAAATGGTACAAATATCTCAGCTTAAATCCTGAAGCAATCTGGTAACTTTAATCAGTACAGAAATATTACAAGCTATATTTTCAAAGTTTGAGTTTAGTAACAATGAAATCAATAAAATATTAATTGAGAGAAATAATAATTTAGCAAGACTCTTGAGTACTGACAAAACCTACACTAGTCTGATAGCCAAAGCATTGAATAGTACTCAAGCTAAAGCATACTATACATCCAAAGATTCTTATACACTCAAGAAGTGTAACTTTACAATAGTTTGCTTCAAAATTAAAGAAGAAAGAGATAAGACATGCAAACAATATATTTTCTTGCAGGAACATCGCTTCTCTTGAAGCATCAAATATATTTCCAAATTGAAAAGACAAAATTTTAAATATGAAAATAGAAATACAAGATTTAGGTCCAGAAGCATAGAAGTAGATAATGAATCAATATAAGATATACAATCAGATAATCAATCAACAGATTCTATTTCTACTTTGCCAAGTTATTATAGCTTAAGAAACCAGAAATAAATCAGATATAGAAATAATAATAAAATAGAATGAGGAAAGAACAAAAGAAGAGAACACCTTGCAATAGGAAACAATAGAGAACCAATTAGAAATTAGCGAAGCAATAGACATAGTTTTCTTGAATATAAGGAGAGATCCAAAATAGAAAGTTCTCAAGATTTCTTAAAGAGTATTATAGTCAATCTAGAAAGATTACATGCTAGAATAGATACTTTAGAGAGACAAACAGTCTTCAAAAGATCAAGACTAAGTAATAAAGAAGCAAACTGTTTCTAAAGGTGCATCAGTTCGTGATAACAATCAAGAAGAGCAAGAGTCCACTATCTTCTCATCAAAAACTATAAATATAAGTAATAAACAAACTTTAATAAACAATAATGAGTTAGAAGAAATGGGATATCTAGATATTTCAATATTTTTACAAGATAAGCAGAAATATTTTCTAAACAATGATAATAGATACAAACTATTCAAGAAAATTCAGGAAGAAGATTATATAGATAAAAAGGTGATCAGAATCAGTATACATAATATCAGAGAAATTACAGATAAAACAAAATAACAAAATTTAATTGAAGAGATACTAGAACAAAAAATAGGCATATTGAGGTTATGGGAAACAAAACTAATACAAGTCAATGTACAATGAGTATTCAACAACCAAAAAGATTATAAACACTTTTATAGTACCAACAAAGATATACTATTTGGAGCAGAGGTTAATCTCTAAATCAGAAGAGATTTGGAAAAAAATATTGTATTAGTAGAAAAAAAAAAGAATACATTATTGTCACCAACATGCTTATAAAAAGAAAGAAGGTCTGTATTATACAGATCTATATTTCTTCTGATAAACTAAGATGTAAAATAGTACATAATAAGATAATCAATCTTATTAAAAGAAAATATGGACAAAACTTTTATATAATAGTAATGGAAGACTTTAATGTAGCCTATAACCTATTGAAGTATAGTGTTATAGGCTATCTCAATGAGTCTGTCGCTAATCCATAGTGCCTCGCATAATCCAGACTTCTCAAGAATATTCACAAATAACACAAAGAAGAGAATGCATCCTATAAAAAAACACTTAGGGAAGGCAGAGGCGTGGTGATTGACTTGGCCAAAGATAAGTAAGTGTCTCTTTATTGCATTCTGTTTCTTTGGTATATCACTAACTCTTATCTCTATTCTCAATGAGGGCTGTTTT
>CAJVPT010000836.1:0-25335 GCA_910592055.1 Acaulospora colombiana | reverse complement strand
TTCTCAAAAGGGATCTGCCTGATTGGGATAGTCTTCTTGCTTCACTTGAACCTCAGAAGAAATCTTCTTTTTCATCACCTGCGGCATCGGACAAGTCAATCCAACTGATCTTTTATTTAAATGGGTACCGGATTGGGATATTTCAAGAAAAGCATTTAGATCTCATCTTTTTTCCATTAAAGCTTTGTCACCATTTGAGGAACTTAGGTAAGAGATGGAATTTGCAATTCACATTACCCATCGCTTGGTCTTTTGGTATCATGGAAGTCTACATTAAGGGACTTGAGCTTTTTGGTGGCAACCGTTTTCGGAACATTCTTTTCAATCACCAATTATGTCATTAGAACACGTGAATGTGACCAATAGGAGCTTGTTTACATTTCAAAAACTAATGTGTTTCGTGTCAGCCAATTATCTTTGGTAAGGATTTATGCTACCAAAAATTCAGGGTCAAACGTGGTCAAGCCAGCTTAAAAAAAAAAAAAATGAAGTATCTCAAGTGAAAATGTTTAAATATATTCAATGAGTAAGCATAATCAAGTCTTGTATCAAATTAAGAATAATTTTATAAACTTGGGGTAAGTCTCCTAAGTGACTCCCTTATAGGATTAAAAAAGTTTGACTGAGTTAAAATATATAAAGGACAATCAACTCTTCAAGTAACAACTTTTTTTGACTAGGACAAAATCTATAAACCCACATTTTATAGATTGATTATTTAATATAATACTAAAGACCTTTTAAATTATGTTTCCTTAAACACTTATGACTAATGATATTATATAAAAAAGAAATATTTCTTATACTATATGTTTCAGAGAAATAAGATTATGACTTACTATTTCTGAAGTCTGATAGTTAAAACATTTATAATAAATAAAAAAATTATTGCAAATAGAAAGTTATGCCTCTTATAAAATCTTTGTTTATTTAAAAGAATAGAATTATATCTTTATGATTGATTGAAACTTCTTTTAGTTTTTTTTTCTATTAAAATTTCAATCAAAAATTCAAAAAAATAAAAGTAAACATATTTGAACAAAAATTTTAATTTTAAGATTCTTTGCTACATGATATTTTCAAGAACTAGTAAACTGAGCATTCTATCATTTTTAAGAGTCTCTATTCTAGATATTCCTAAAAACTAGTAAAGTTAAGAATTCTTCAAAACCATTTGTAACAAAATCTTCACTTTGATATCTTTGCTTTTATTATAATTTTTAACAAGAAAAATAAAATATTTACATATTTTTTGAATTTTCTCAATTTTTCTCTGCATATATATTAAAAACAAATTATAATCTCTCTTTATAAAAAAAATTTAACAACAAAAAAAAATATAAAAAAAAATAAATTTTTTGTGCACAAATAAAAATTCAACTGCATACTGAAAATCAATGAATTGGATAAGAAAGTGAAGATCCTTTGTTATTCAAAAGGGATAGTCTTATTTCTGAAAATTGATTATATTTAATCTGATTGGATATATAATCAATATCAACAAAAAATTTATCAGATCATCATACAATATAAATGTAAATATTAAAATTATTTGAATCATATTTTTATATGACTTTATTTAAATTATTTAAAAAAATACATAATTTTATCTTGGCCATCAATATTTAAATTTGCTAGTTTATCTTATGACATCATTATCACTACAGGTTTGTTGTCACCAAGATATAGTAGTAGGGGAGGATAATTCATCTGAAATAGATAAAAATATTCTATCCTGAATTGAAATAGATAATCAATTTGGGGAAGTGAATACAGATATCCCACTTGAGAAGATGAATACTGATATGAATACTTCAATTGAGGAGATGAATACAGTATAGTTTTAATTTTTTCAATTTTATCTATAAGATATTCAATTTTATTTATTAAAAGTTTTTCAGTTCTTTCAATCACATCAATCCATTTTTAAATACTAACAACTTTCACATTAATTTTATCCAAAAATTATTCAATCAAACGAATTATTCTTTTTGTATTATCAATATTACTTTTAAGATTATTAATAATGATATTTTGTCCTTCTATTTTTTTTGAAATAAGTTTAGTTTTTTTATCTATTTTCTAATTTTTTATTCAAAAACATTGCAATATCAATTAAAAAACAGTAATATAAAAATAAACTTTATTTATACTATTTCAATTACAATTGTGATAATACACATTTATATAAAAAATTATCAAATTTAGAAAATCAATAAAAATAAATTCAAACTATTATTTATAATTCCTTCTTTTCTTTATTTATTTTCTATTTTAATTTTTGATGATATTTTACATATTTTCGTAAAATTATTTTTATATATAATAATAATTTTCATATTTTTCAATATTATCTTATATCAATTTATCGATAATATTGTTCTTATAATATTGTTTGATAATATTTGTAAAATTCGAAATTCAATTTATAAAAAATATCAATGAATCCAAATCATATTTATCAATATAATCATGCTTTTCTTAAAAATCTTGTATATATTCTGCAAATAGTTTATATACTATAAAATTTAAATCTATAATTATTAAGAAAATCATAATTATTTCCTTTATTTTTTTTTTTAAAAAAACAAAATCTACACATATATTATATTATTATTAAAATCTTGCTGATTCGTTATTTCTTGACCCAACTTTTTTCCATATGTTTATGTATCAATTAATATTGATTTCTATTATCAATATATATTTCTTCACAATATTATATCATAATACTCTCATTACTAGTCAATATTAGTATATACTGTATTTATTATCTTATAACAATGTCAAAAGTTGTCCTAATCTTAAATTCTTTAGAACCAGTAGTAATTTGGAAGCCTTAATTCCATTTTTAATTAAATATTAAGATTTTATTATCTTATATACCATTATAATCTCATTTTTCTAATATATATAAATTCTATTACCATAATATTATGTAATATTTCTATTCTTCTTTAATATAGGTATACTCATCTAACAAAAATATTTGACTATATAAAGATTGCTATTCTATGAATCAAACTTTATCTATAAATAACTCTAAATCTATTATATAAAAATGTATCAAAATTTATTTTTTGTATAGTTACAAACTTCCTTTATTCAAAAATAAAAAAAAATTAATACCTAAAACTTGTGATCTTATCAATTTTAAGCATGGCAAAATTATTAACCTGTGAAAAGATAGTCATAGTGAGTGCAATATTAAAGATATTTTTAATTATCCAAAAATAATTATTCATAATATTATTGAAAGATATAAGACAAATCAACAAACTATGTCTTTTCTAGGTCTGGTAGATTATTTAAATTAATAGAAAGAGACATTAGACATCTTATAAAAATTGTAAAAAAAAATTGAAACAATCTTTAAATGAAATAATAGAAAAATTTAGTTAATTATTAACAATTTCAATAAGCTCTTATACTATTTAATGTATTTTACATGATGAAGAATTTTATAGTCAAGCTGGAAAAAGAAAATCTTTATTATCTAAAGAAAATTATCTAAAAAGATTAAAATGGTGTCATACTAGAAAAAACTGGAATTTAGGATGGAATATAGTAATCTAGAGTAATAAATCCCATTTTTTATTATTTTAAAATAATTCACATCATTGGTTTTGATGACATTTATAGGAAAAATATGCTATAAGTTGTCTAATTGTAACAGTAAAATAGGAAATCAAGATATAATAGTATGGTTATATTTTACAAAAAATAAGATTGAATCTTTAATTCAAGTTTCTGATAAAATTACAGATCTATATAGATTTAAGTTTTAGAAAATAATCCTTTATCTTTTAATAATGAATTAGATAATATGTTATAATATATTTTTCAAGATGATAATGTTTTAGTTTATTGGACAAAAATAGCTAAACAATAGTTAGAAAATAATTCAATAACAAATATTTCTTAGCCTGCATAATTACTATATCTTAACCCAATTAAGCATTTATGAGATATTTTAGAAAAAAAAAGTTTATAAACATAATACCTATTCAAAAAATTTCGCAGAATTAATTATTATTTTAGAAGAAGAATGGAATTAAATTGAAGTAGAAAATTTAGAAAATTTAGTAGAAAGTATACTAAAAAGAATTTAGGGTATAATGAATAATAAAAGAAATCTAATAAAATATTTATAGTATTAATAAAAAAATCAGACTTTTATGAACACATTAGTATAAATTTTATTAAAAGTTATTTAGTAAATACTTTAATAAGAATAAAAACAAAACTAATTTTGAATTTTAAAAATCATGATTATCAAAATGTGAGTGGATACTTTTGGCAGATGAGTATATATATTCTCCTTGTTGATTTTTTATATACAAATTTAAAAATGATTTTCTTGCAGATAATAATGGTGCTATCAATATATCATCAATATATCTTGTCTAGGATTTATGAAATTAAATTGTCATGGGTACAAAGAAAATATATTATAATTATTTCAATTATTTTTAAATTGTGAAAATGATTATAATATATTAGTATATGTAATTTCAGTTCAATGGGATTTTGTAGTAATTGTTTTGATGAGAATACTTCATTCTATCATTTTATGAGATCTAAATAGAGATCAAGATTGAGATCTCTGCAATAGTATTCAAGATATTTGTCATGAGAATCTTCTCAATTTATTAGTTAAATAACCTCTTTATCACAAATATCCACTCATTAGTGAACTCCAAGGATTTTAATCCTTAAAAATATCTGTTATATTACTGTTATTATCTTTATCCTCCTATCTATTTATGCCCACTATATAATTATCTTATGTGAAGTCAATTGTGGAGATATTGGTATTATAATTTGACTTGCTAAATCAGATTATTTCTCCAATTCCTGACAATAATTTCTTTGATTCTAAGGTATAATTGAATTTTGTATCGAATTAAATCTTATTTATCACAATAAACTATCAAGATCAATATTTTCTTCTTCTCTCCTTTATGATCTTAACCTTGAGGATCAATAGAAAGATTCATTCCATTTACACAATTCAAACAAAATAATAAAATCTTATTAATAATAAATTTCATCTTTATTTATTTAAAAAAAATACATTACACTTATTTATACTAATTTCTTCTCTTCTTCAACCACATTGATTTTTACTCATTTTCTTCTCTCTAACTTATAAATATTATTATAATTATCTCATATCAATGATTTCAAATATATTCCTCCTTTATATTTACTCATAATTCCTCCTTGTTTTCACAATATCAAAACATATCTATTATCATGTATTATAGTCAACAATTGTTCAAGCTGTCAATTTGATGGTGATATTATAGATAAGGATGAACATTGATTCACATTACTTGTCAAATAACCTAGTCACATGGGTTTATAATCAGGTCGAATCAAATTTTCTTTCTGCAAATATATTCCACCATCATACTTACATGTCAAACTATGTCTTCTATTCAATATTGGCATATTCTCCCTTTCTTAGTTTTCATATACAAACCTGGAAGATAAACCACCATACAAGATTCTCCATCACCATCCTGATCATACATCAACAATGTAAACTTCAACAACAATATCAAAATGAAACATATCTTCATCTTGGGTAACCACAACCGCAACATTGACAAAATCTGATTCTTCATTGTTGACATCCTTCTCGTCTCTGATATTTCAACTTTGAATCAACAACAAAAAAATTTAACAAAAATATAAATTTACATCCCTCGACTTTATTTAGCCAAGATAGAAAATATATAAAATAATTAAGCAGTGAGGACTTACTTCAGTAACATCAATATCCTATGGACATGTAATTAACGATCAGGATGTAGATGTGAGAAAACGTTATTAAAAATCGGCGATTATTGGAGGATAAAAAAACACAAAATAAAGAAATAAGGCTGTGCAGGATAAAAAGATCACTTACGAGAATACAAATACTTGCCATAATATATAAGGTAATTAGACGAAGGATATTAGATATTAGGATCGAATAGAGTATGCCGAAAGAAATAAAATTTACGAAATTCGTGATTAAGCCCAAACCTACATTGGTCTAATTTAAAAAATTTCTATCTAAAGAGAATATACAAGCTCCGAGTCCTCGATAGATAACGCCGATTAATAGATAAATATCAAAAGATACCACGATAATTAAAATAATATAAAGTAGGAAGAATGAGTTTTATATATAAGCGCTCCAAGTTTGAAAAATAGGTTTTGACGATTAAGAATGAAGTATCGTTTTAAACTCACCTAAATATATACATTTATTGGATTAGTTGTGATTGAAGAGCGTTAATACGCGAGTGTTACAGACCAGTACCAAACTCACCGATTGCTACATGATAATATGTACAGGCAGGTACGTAAATACTGTATATTAAAAAAAAAAAAATAATAATAATCGTGCATTAAGTGATCAGGTACTGTATTATTTTATGTTATTTTGGTCAAACAATCACGTAAGCGCGTGTTTTTGCCGATAAATAAAATACGTAATACGACAATACGTACAATTATTTCTATCATGTTTACGAGTAATCCGGACGCGCTTAATTCACTCAAATTTTCTATATAAATGGCACCATTCTCTAAAATGAGTTTTTCTAGACCTTAACTCTTGTATTATTAATGATTTTCGTAACTGGGCCGTACGAAAAATTTTACGGTAAAGGTTTTGGTCGTTGTCATTATTTATCTGCGAAGCTTCATCCTTCCCTTCACATAAAAATCTACTCTGGGAATCTCTCCTTTAATTCGAAAGTCTACAGAAAGACGCATATTCTTGCAAAAATCCCTCCGAACAAATAAATAAATTGTGCGGTAAAATGTACTACGTATAAACTTTATTTTTGTAATAGTAATAATACAAGGTAGTTATAACGGGGGACAATCTTTATATACTATCGATCTTTTTTTTTTTTTTTTTTTTTGAAAAAAAAAAAAAAGGTTGAGAAGAGGAAAAAGGAGGGTGCGAGAAATAGAGGGGGACAGGCGGTATAAATTAAACATGATAAAAGGGAATATGTGAAGCTTCGCGCATGAAATTCCTACTATTTATTTTTTTCGTTTTTTATTTATTTATTTATTTTTTTTTTTTCATTCTTTTCATTCATTTTTTTTCTTTACAAATTTTTTTCTTTTTGATTTTAATAAAAATTATTTCAGATTAGTTCATTGAGAAAATAAACAAATAAAAAGTATGCGAGTACGTTTAGATTTTAACAGTCATGCACGTATAAATAAATCAGATAAATACGCAGTATTTAATGAAATAAAAAGCGTAAAATTGATAAAATAAATGCGAGAGTATATATTCATACCAAAAATATTATCTAATAATGCTATTGTCCGGACCTTTTAAACCAGTAATCAGCTTTTACTTTATCTTGAGCAGTTCCAATTCCATTTAGATAACACCATCCAATATTATATTGTCCATTCGTATTTCCGCCTTCCGCTGATTTGAGATACCACCCGAATCCTTTCTTTTCATCTTTAGCAGTTCCAATTCCATTACGGTAACACCATCCAAGATTTTTTTGTCCAACCGCATTTCCACCTTCAGCTGATTTGCGATACCACTTGAATGCTTTCTTTTCATCTTTTGTAGTTAAAATTCCATTTTGATAACACCATCCAAGATTATTTTGTCCATGAGTATTTACACCTTCAGCTGATTTAAGATACCACTCGAATGCTTTCTTTTCATCTTTTGTAATTCCAAAACCTTTTTCGTAACACCATCCAAGGTAAATCTGTCCATAAGTATTTCCACGTTCCGCTGATTTCTGATAACACTGAAACGCCTTGTCATAATCTTGAGTGGTTCCGATTGCATACTGACAAAATAATCCAGTGATTAAGTTATTCTTCGAATCTTCCTGGAAACTATTTAATAAGCTTAAAATATAAGACGTCGTCTTCTTATTATTTTCAACAAATTCATTGATGTATTTTGTCAATTCTGAGCCGTCAAAATATATAAGTCCCTTGTTTATCTTTTCTGTAATAAGATGGTATAGGTCGTTCAATAAAGCTTTCGAATTCTGATTTTCTAATTCACTAGTCAGATCGCCAATTATTATATAATTAATTTCTGTACTGTTATTTTCTCCTTCGCTAAGCTTAGATTCTTCAGAGAATTCTAGCACGGGTGCATCTGACACGGTTGTCGTATCCAAAGAGTTAATCAACTCCCTGACCTCGGCAATATCTGGTCTCTTATCTGGATTTTCGTCCCAACATGCTAATTAAGTTAAAGTGATTAATTATCTAAACGTTATTAATCATATTAATGGAATACATATGAACAAACCTTCATAAATATTGACATATTCTAAGGGCGTTCCTTCTACTTTAGCTTCTCTGCAGCCCGATAAGATTCGAAAAGCTAGTTCAAACCCATAATTTTCGGAATGGAAAGGTGGATGTCCGCTTGTTATCTCCCAAAGCAAAACGCCCAAACTATAAATATCCGACTTTTTGGTTTTATCTGAATCATTTTTTCCAAAACATTGCGGGTCGATGTACGGTATAACTCCATTAAGTTGTTTCTTGGACCGAGTATTCGATGTATCTCGAAGTTGCTTAGACAGTCCAAAATCTGCGAGTTTTATGTTTCCTTCACGGATAAGAATATTTCCTGAATGCTAAAAACAAAATACAAATATTATAATAACACGCTATACTATGTATGCTATACAATAAAGTATGAACATAATTAATTAATTACCAAATCCCTGTGAACAACGTCTCGTTCGTGTAAATATGCGATAGCATTCGTAATTTGTTTTGCCATGCGTAATTTATCATTCCAGCTTAATCGTTTAAAGTTTTTATTGAGATATTCCCTCAAGGTTCCTCCGTCAGCGTATTCAGTTATAATAAAGTACTCGGGTTCTTGCGAATCTACTAATAAAAACATTTATTAAATTCGGTTCTTAATTATTATGCGCTTAAAGAATAGGTTATTCGATATGCTCAATACTCTTTTTAGAAATTCCATAAAATCTTAAAATGTTATCATCAAAGTCGACGTCTTGGTGAAGTTTAAGCTATGTAAATGATAATATGCGTTTGTTACTGTTTATGCATTAAATTACTACGCATTTAAGAAATAATACCTCATTAAGAAATGCTTTGGCCGTATCTTTATTAAAAATTTCGATTTCTTTGATTGCTACTATCTTTTTAATGCTTCTTGAAAAAGCTTTATATATTTTTCCAAAGCCACCTCTTCCTATAGTTTCAATATTTTCGAAGTCTTTAAAATCAAAATTTCGCAATGTCAATTTACTTATTGAGCTATCGAGTTCTAATAATTCTGCCATTAAAATGCTCTTCGACAATCGGTGTTGATTTATCACGTTTACGTTCATTATTCATGCACTGTGCGTAGTACACAGTATTCCTATCTTGTGTTACGGTATATTCATATAGATTACGTGTTTAATTTAAATACAAATGAGTGACACAAATTAGGCTACTATTTGTCACTAAAGATCACCTTAATTTTCTTAAATACTTAAGGAAAGAAAATGAACCTGAAAAACAGTCAACAACCTTTAATAAAGTACAACAAAGCAATTCCCAAGATCCCAACAACACTAAGCAAGTAAAAACTGAGTTGCCAACACCCCTTGGAGTGAGCAAGTGAAAAAAAAACCTAAAACTAATACACATAAAATAACAATCTTGCCATATCAAATAAGTATAAAAAACAATTTCAGTGACCAACAAACAGCTCTCAACCATCAAAAATATCTTGAGAAGATAAACATAGAGATAGAAATCAAAGATGAGCCAGAAGGAAACTCATATCAAAATACTTTCACCCTGAAAGAGAAATAACAAACTATATCAAAACATAAAATTAAAACCAACCAATTTGATAGACCTGCCCTAAATCCTATTCGATAAAAGAGCTAAATTCAGCAAAGAAAAAATTAAATTATGAATTAAATCAAGTGAAATTCCTAAAAGAACTATCAGTCAAAAGATTTCTTTCTTGACAAAAAACTTACTTTTTGATAGGCCTAATATTAGTCTTTAGTGAATGAAAAGAAGAGAATGAGCATATTATTGCTATTTTCAATAACAAATAGTTGCAAATGAGATATGCAATATTATTTTACCAGAAACAAATAATATGCACCTGAAATACATGAAAATTATAATCCTCTTTAAAAAAAAAAAACAATATCATCCTATATAAAATTTCCTTGAATATTACGTTCATTGAAGTGCAACAAACCTTTGTCAAATATGGTAAAATCATTAATATCACAATGACAACTCAATAGATGTGACAAACTACTATAATCGCTTATTAAAATTATGAAAATAAACAATTAATCATTAACAAATAAAGCATAATATTAAGATTAAATTTAGTTAAGGTTTTATATACACTATAAAATATAGAATATATGAAAAAAAGGAATGCAATAGTAGTCAAACTCACTATTCTCCTACCTAAAACTATGAACTTTGACTTAAAACATATTTATAAATAAACTAAAATCAAGTCATACTATATTTACAGACATCTCTCCTATAGAAAAAAATTTATTGGAATTTGTTTTAATAGTTTAGAAACAAGAGATATAGTGCCAAATGAAATTTCTATTTAAAGAAACTATAGTTGAATAGAAACCAATTGAAAATAAACTGTACAATATCTATAGCAATGCAGAATATCTAGCGATAAGCTGCCTATTCAAAAAGTGATATGCACAATAGAATCAATACTATTAGAACAGGTTAAATATTATGGCAAACTTTACACTAAATACAAACCAGCACATACTGAAGCAATCAGAAATCTTATTAGAAACAAGTAGTCAAACAAGAGAACGTGACCTGGCTCATATGTAGTAGACAAACAGAAGAACCTGACCTGACTTATATATAGCAGTCAGATGAAATATAAGTAAAAGAATAAAGATAAATATATTAATGCATTTACAAGAAAAAATGCTATAAAAGAAGTCTTATTAAATATTCTTAAAACAATTAAACAAAAAATCACAAAATTAAAGAAGAAATTATCAATCTAAATAAGCAAATTGTCAACTTAAAGAGTATAATAAAAAATGAATAAAACAAATGGAAAAAGATTAAGTCCTTCATCATGATGCAAACAATTCAATGGAGAATACAGAAAAATTTTCTAAGAATCTGCAAGACATCCAATCACAACAACAGTGAATTCATTAAACAATAAACTGTTTGGATTAAAACATGAACAAAATATTCAATTTCTTTACTAAAACTCTAAATATGAACATATCTTTAACATTATATCCAATCATTAATGTTTGCAAATTCAATATCTATTAATAATTATAAAATAGTTATTCTAATAATATTTAGAAAAGAGAAAAGAAAAAATAATAAGACTCAAATAGAAAACACAAACCAATTAGATATAAACCCTTTAATATTTATTAATTATTAACTATATACTACAAAAAATAATATACAGATAACAATTACTTATAATATTTAGAACCTGGTTAATAAGTGCAAAAAGAAATATGATTTAAATAGCACAGTACAATAAAATATGATATAATAGTTACTTCAAAAACCAATAAAACCTATTATCAATTAAAACACTAGAAATATTTACTATACTATATATTATAGTTCCACAATAATGAACAAATAATCAGATAAGACCTAAATTTAATGCTCAACAAAGAAATAGCTAAATATATATATTGTATAACTATAACTCATAGTAAAAAAGACTTATTTATATTGATCTAACCTTTTCAAAAAAAACAAAAACTTAGAATTATAGGAGTATACTTTCATGTAGAACATGGAGACAAAAGATGACTAGAAACTTTAAATAAAACAAAAAAATGGATCAGAGAATCAATACAAAATAATAGGCATCTCTTAATACTAGGAAACCTCAATGGCATCCCAAACCAGATAGAATAGAGCTGGTATTGGAAACCACAGTACATTAAATAAACTCCCTAGCCCTCAAATAGAGAAGCTTATTTATTATATATTAGAAAATACCTATAGATACTACTATCCAATGAAGAGGGAGTACATATAAATTAACAAAAATAGTAGCAGTATAATTAATCAAATTTAGATAAATACTCTTCACTCTTGATACTACAGAAAAGCATACATTGGAAAAATATTAAATCTTTAAATCCTCAGTAACTTCAGGCCAACAACCACTTAAATAAAGTATAGGGACTTAACTTACTTAAAAGTAACACTCACCACAAGCTTAATTACAAATACAATTGATAACTAGCAAATAGAAAATAATGAATAAAGTTTAGTAAAAAAGTAGATGAAGCACTTAGCAAACAAGACAATAAACTATCAACAATCAATAAGCAGTAAAACACTGGTGAGTCTGTGATATAGTTTCACTTTTGTAGAAAGTTCTTTATTCCAAAGTTGTAGTCTAAATTTTCTTTGATGTTGATATTACCAACAGATAAAATAATTACTTATTTTTGTAGGCTGAAGATTGTTTGCTATTATGGGCTAGTGAATTTTCTTTATAATATAGTTATCAAAATTGATTCTGATATGATTTAGAAGTCTCCATTTTGCTAGGAGAATTGCATTTGTGATATGTTGAGTCATTAGTTTAATAAGGATATCTATGGCTTTTTGGTTCTATTGGAGGATAAGGGTAAGTAGTAGGTTCATTGTAGTATTTGTATGTATTAGTCTACTGTTTGGGGCCATGCCATATATTTGATCTATACTTATAAGTTTATCTGAAACTTCATTGTGTTTAATTCCTGAGGGTGCCTTAATCTTATTTAATTTCAGTTTGATACTTTTTTTCTTGAATATGTCTTGGATTTGTTGTAGAAGATTAAAATTCTTTTGTTTTTTCAGTGCTTTGTTTGATATTAACTGTGTGGTGTTGTTAATACTATTTATGATAGCATTGCTATTGGCGAATATGTTGATATAGCTAAAGTTTGTTAGAATGCTGAGAGCAATAAGTATTACCATAATCTCAGCTTTAGTAGATGATGTGTGTTATATTGTTTGTTCTTGGAAGGTGAATTCTTTTCCTTCACTTGTGATAATTTTTATATCTATGCCTATAAGCCATTTGTAGTTAAGTTCTTTAAGAGAACTATCTGTATATATATATAAAATCATATTATCTTGTATATTGAAGGCTAAATTAGATAGTTCCTCAAGTATATGATTCTCTGTAATAAAGAGTTTTCTAAGAAGGTTGTCTATATTTTGTGTTGCTATAATGACAATTTTTGCTTGATTATAGGTGTGGTTGTGCTAGAGGTGCATAGTGCATTGAGTATAGTATAGATGGAATCTGAAGATACTCTACATCTAAATGTACTACTCTCTGTATTGGCTGTATCACTAGTAGTAACATTTCTAAGATAAACAGGAATATTGATTGAACTTTGATGGCTAGCTGAAAAGGTATATGAGTAATTGTTTTGACTGTAATCATTGATGTTACAGTCCATGTATTCAATTAGAGATGATTGGTTGCTAATTCTGTTGTAGTGTCTATATTCTGTTAAATAGTCATTTAGTCTTTTTTGTTTTCTTCCCAGAATTATTTGATTATTTAGTTCTATACTGATTCAATGCAGACGAGCTGTATTTTGATTTGTAGATTGACTGCATTATAAGAATGGATTTATTAGCAGTTGTTGTGACTGATTGTTTATAATCTATTCTTGTACTCTGTTTCTGAGTATATGGTATCAAGCTGGGGTATACCCTTGTATTGTGTGGTGATTAAGTCTAATTACTTGGCATCAATGCAATGTTTTTTTTTCTACTGTTTAGTATTTGGCCGATGAAGAGAATATTGTACCTTTTCAGGTTTTTTCTGTATTGATTATAGAAACTTTTATTTATAACTTTCTCAATGGGAGTATCTGTTTCAGCAATTATAATATATTTTCCATTTAGTGCATTCTGAAAGAAGAATTTATAAGTTCTTAGTAGCTATATAATATCATGTGTAAAGTTTCTTCCTTGTAATAAAAGGGGTATATATAACTGACTTATTATCATTTTTTGGACCAGAACATATTTTATAACGATTGTAGTCTTTCCCTAACAATTTCTCCTATTATATTATTTTGATTGATTCATGAGGTCCAGTTTGTAGCATAAAGTAGAAGTTGTATGTTCCATAAGTGTATTAGATTGTAATCAAATTTATTGTATAACTTATTATTATAAATCATGTTTGTGAGGTCTAGATTATATTTAAAGGTGGTTGCCAACTTGCTCATCATTTTGTTGTAGGTATTCCTTATAAGGACAATGTCATTACAAAGATACTCTAGGCTGGGCATGAGGACATGATTAATTATATATTGTATCTGTTTGTCAATAATTCTTTTTATTCCTAGAAGTGTTCGTGTTTTTTGAATTTTTTGCTTGATCAGGGCTTTTTGATAATCTTTCCTTCCAGAGTTATTATAACATATACCAAGAATCTGATTGAAGTATCTCTTCTACATCCTATAATTCTTTAATCATTTATCTATACTTCTTGTATATAGTTATTTTTTTTACCATTGATTATTAGAAACTGGAATTTTTGAAGATTTACTTTAATATCATTAATATGGAAGAATTGTTCAACAGTGTTTATTATTTTTTGAAGAATTGCTTTGTTGGTTGCGATCCATGTTGTATAATCCATGTATGCACTGGCTGCAATATTTATGAATCTTGAGGACCATCCTTGATCTAAATGTTTACAGGTCTTGACTGCTAGTAAGTATTCTATATGTTCATTACTAATTCTTGTAAGGAGGGAGTCATAAAAAATATGCCATAGTAGTGGAGATATAGTGTCACCTTGATCTATACTATCCCCAACTGAATATGGATTGATAGGCTATGGCATATTAGAACTATATTTTGCTTATCTTTGAAGATGTTGTTAAGGATTTGTATTATTTTCTCTAGAATTTAACAACTAGAGTGCCTTTTTTAGTATTGTGATTTTATTGAATTGTAAGCTTTAGACATATCCTGACTGAGGATCCAGGCTTCTTGATTTGTTACTTTGGCTACTAATTATTGTTATTAATTTCTCAGTTGTAATCTCTATAAAAACATCTGAGTACCAGCTACTCTTGATATAAGATTTGACTTTATATTCTTGTTGCCAGTATGGATGATTCGCTAGTGATACTATGTTTCTAGATAGTGTCTAGTTGAGAAAATGTTGTTTAATTGTTTCTTTGATTTTGTTAGGTTCTATAATAATTTATATGTCTTCTTTTTGTTAGATGATTTTGTCACGATAAATATGTTATATTGGTCTAGCTAGAATGTTGTTGATCATAGCTTTTTTGTTACTTTCTAAAAAGGCCTATTGACTTGATATTCTTTGAACTATGGCTTTAGCTTATTTACACTTTGTGATGTATTTGTCGACAGTTTTGTAAGCTTTGATGTATGATTGAATAATCTGTGTTTGCTTTGTAGGTATAGGTTCCTTAACACTTTTTTGACTTGATATAATTCTGTAGTAATATCATGATAGTATCTTTGAATATATATTGATATGTCACATTTTACTTTAGTTTTATCTTCTTGATTCATATTGTGAAGTTGCTTTAAAGTTGTCAAGAATGATTGTAAATGAAGTAAGGGAGCATCTGATCTTTTGTCTACTTTCTGAAGTTATTTTTTCTGATGTTGATGTTTTTTTGATATGTGTTTTTTCACTGTATGCAAGAGTTGGGAGCTGAAGAAATTTTATCTTTGATCAATCTATCTGGGATCTGAAAGTATATTGCTTATTGTTAATTCTACTGTATGGGAAAATTTCTCCTATTGCTTATTATTGGTGTAAGGCCAGTTGTACCTGATACTTGGTTTATGGATAGATGTGATTTTAGGTTTATCTTACTCTCATAACTCTGGCACTGCGATCATTGATCTATGATCACTAATAACTAGAGGATTGAGTATACCTATGATGTTGGTTTTATGTATATACCATGTTGCTTTGGGATTAATCCAGATCTAGTAAAGTCTACTGTGGCTACCTTGATCTTGCCAAGTGTATTCTCTTTTTGATGGGTTGTGAGTGCAGTATATGTCTATGAAACCATTGTCAATAAGAGTTTTAATTTGTTTTCCTAATGGATTGTGGATATGAATCAGTTTTTTATCACTCAATTTGTCTATGCTGGGATTAAATATGCTATTCAGGTTTCCATGACTATGATATGTCAGTTCTGTACTGTTGCCTCATTGATTCATTGTTTGAGTATATGCATAATGCATGTTTGTTCTTTAGATAAATATTATGCAGGAAAGTAGATATCCATTATTCTCAGTTTTCTTTTTTTTTGAAAGGTAAAGTCTGTAGTTATTAATTTGCCATTAAAGATTTTGTATTTATATATTTTCTATGCAAAGTTTTTTTTGATTATCATGTTTAGGCCATGACCTAGGATTTGTGCCTTTTTGTGAGATCAGGTTATTTGAAAGTTTGGGTGTTTCCAATGTTTAAAGTGCTGATGTGATCCATTTATTTCTGCCATTACTATAATGTCCCATTGCTTTTCGTCATATAAGTTGAACCATATGTTTCTCTTTTGTGTGTCTACTAATCCATATATGTTAATGGTTATAAATTTCCAGATTGGTTAATATTTGTAGAGGTTTTTTTTTTTTTTTTAACCTACAATCATGCCACAATAGTATGGCTTTATTGAAAAATTAAAATGAATTTACAATATTTTATAGACTTTTACAAAATAACTAATTCGTCTTTTTACAAAAGTACTCTAAGTTGGATTTTGGGGACAATATTTCACTTCTCTAATAGATTGATAATAAACTCTATCTACCAGGATCATTGTCAATAGTTTGTCACTGTTGATTGCTCGAAAACCAATGAATTGCTAAGTTAAAAAAAAAAAGGGTAGGGAAAAAAAAAAGATTGGAGAAAGGGGACAATTCAAAATCTACCAAAAAAATCCAAAAATAAAAATAATCTCTTCTCAAAAGGGATCTACCTGATTGGGATAGTCTTCTTGCTTTACTTGAATCTTGGAAGAAATCTTCTTTTTCATCACTTGTGGCATTGAACAAGTCAATCCAACTGGTCTTTTATTTAAATAAGTACTGGATTGGGATATTTCAAGGAAAGTATTTAGACCTCAGCTTTTTTCATTAAAGCTTTGTCACTACTTGAGAAACTTAGATAAGAGATAGGAGTTTGCAATTCACATTATCTATTGCTTGGTCTTTGGGTGTCACGGAAGTTTTCATTGTGGGACTTGAGCTTTTTTGAAGGCAAACATTTTCAAAACCTTTTTTTCAATCATCAATAACGCCATTGGAACACGTAAATGTGATCAATAAGAGCTTGTTTACATTTCAAAAACTAATATGTTTCATGTCAGCCAATCCCCTTTGGTGAATATTTGTGCTACCAAAAATTCAGGGTTAAACTGAGGTAGGCAAAATTCCCCAGAAAACCATGAAAGCAATAACTCTAAGAGGCCCACAAGTAACTGGAAAGGAAAAAATAAGTCCTGTCATTAAAAACCTCTATATACAGTATTTTTCATTTCAAAGGTTAAATAGGTCTTCAGGTACTTCATAGTCAGTTCTTCTTCCTTTGTGAACTTTCTTGCCATTGGTATCAAAGGTGTTACTTGACTTTTCTTGGTCATTTGAAGTCAAGTTTTTGAGTAAAGAGGTTTGTAAACAAAAGAGAAAAGATAGGAGTGATTCTTGAAGTCATACTTCAAGTTGTTTTAATAAAAGTATTAAGACTTTATTAGTAAAGAAGCATAAAAACTTCTTGTAAACATCTTTTTTGTATATAGTCAAATGATCAGTGAAAAGAGTTTTTATTTGTTTGTTGAGGTTTTCTTCTATGGACAAATTGTTATTATTGTTATTGGTATTGTTGATGTTGTTATTAGTGTTATTATTATTTAAGTATATTTCTATTGAGTTTATATTCAGTAGTTAAAATTTTGAATCAAAGGAATTTGATAATTGAGTTTTATCTGAAGATTTTTACTGTATTGTTGATATTGTACTTTGTGAGCTCTCCATTATTTATTTGATTGATTGTTGGTTTTCCTGGGGATGAGTTCTGCAATAGCATTGAGTATTTTGTTTATGTTTTTGTCCATTCTACTAATAAAAGCATAGATTTGTTATTGTTGTATTTATATATTGGCAGTCTCGTTCTGATAATGGATTTGTTGCTCATTATTTGTTGTGTCAGGTGACTCAGTCTCAATTTCTGTTTCCATTTCTTTGGGGGTATCATCCTCTGTGTTCTCTAAGTTATATACTCTCTAATTTAAATCAATGATATTTTCTTTAATTTCTTTAATTTCTGTTTTAATTTCTTCCAGGAGATGCAAGATGTTTTTGAGTGTTGGTTGCTCATTACTGTGTTGACTGATAATGTTTTGTTGTTGGCCTTGTTTTGCCACTGCTGTATAAGAGCCAGGTCATCTTTGTTTTTCTCTTGGAGTTCTTACTTGATTTCTGATTGTTGTAGTGTATGCTAGTTTGTATTTGTTGCAGAGTTTCTCAAATTTCTCAGTTTGCTCTTTATTGTATTACTTTTACAGAAGTCATTTTTCCTTAATGAGGTAGCTATTACAAGATGTTCATGGCTGTTGCAGATTGAGCAGAGTTTTGTTTCAATTGGTTGCCATGTAATTGTTGTTTCTCCTAGTTGATAATCTTGTTTTATTGTCTCATTCATATCTTTTTGACAATCAAAACTCAGGACTGCAAAGTGTTTTTTTTGATATGACATTTTTCTTGATATGTAACATATCATGGCTTTGACTTGTTTATAGATTAATCTAAGGTCAAAGGCAGTAGTATTTGGTGGTAGATTAATTAGTTTGGCTGTGATCTGACCATATTCTTTTATTTGCTCCACATTTCATTGTGCATCAAAAATTCTGACTAAGTCTGACTTGAGTAGGACATTTGATCAGTTGATCAGTGCTTCTTTGTCATCTTTGTTTGTATATATGATTATTGCTGTTTGCTATATTTGTTGTGATGATATAATGATATTGCTAATTGCTCCATATTTGACAAAGGATTGTTGCACTTCAATGAACTTTGTGTCGAGAGGGATGTCCCATACTCTGATATTTATTTCCTTTTTTAAAATAGGATTTGTGAGTGCCATGATTTCCATATGTTGATTGTTTGTTTCAGGTATAATTGCATTGCATATCTCAATCACTATTTGTTTGTTACTGAGAATGGCAATGATGTGTTTATTTTCGTTGCTTTCTTCACTATGGATAGTGAGAAATCCTTCTAGGGAGTTGAGAGTATTAGTGAGATGAGTTATTTTTTGTGTTGTCATCTTGCCAAGGAGTTCAGATGCCAGTATTAATTTTAACTCTTTCTCTTACATATATTTGTGTTCTATCGAATGAAAAAAGAGGTCTTGGTTTTGTGATCTGCTTGTATTCCTTTTGTTTGTCTTTGTAGTTGAATGTTCTATAAGAAGGAGTTGTGGGTGTTGCTAAGTATTCTCCTTCTTTCATGTTGATGTTTAAGTCAAAGACATGTTCCTCTTCTTCTTTATTCTGGATAAGTATGTCTTAATTATTATTGTTTTTGCTCATGTAGTTACCCAAGTCTTTTTCAACTTCTTTACTCTAGTTTGGGATATTTGTCTCCTTTCTTGCTGTTGAACTACTTGTCAGAATATCTGTTGTATTATTATCTATCTGTATGTGCCTGTTGATAGAGTTGGAAGCCGATAAGAACTGGTTTTCTTTAATTAGTATTTGATTTTGAGTAGTTTTCTTTAGAGCTTTGGAATTATTTTTTTGTGTAACTTGTTGGTGTTACCTCTTGCAAGGGTATTCTCATTGTAGTTGAGCCTCTATTGGGCTGTTCTGTTGCAAAGTTCTTTTTAAGAAAACATCTTTCTATTCACTTTTTCTTTTCTTTGCAAAATTACCATAAAAAGAAATTTTTTAAAAAAAAAGGATCTGTGAGAAAGAGTTTTTGATCTGTAATAAATATATAATACAATAAAAATGGTATGTCTATATATATTAGTAATATTTTTGATAGTCTCTGAATATTGATAATCATCTTATATATTGTTGAGGACTTCTTTATATTTTTATTCCTTTTCTAGGACTTCAGTTTCTTTATATATTTGCTTACTGCTAATAAGATGGACTGTTTGAAGCTATGCTATTGATTGTCTACATTTTCTTGTTATAGTATATTTATTCTTTTTATTTCCTGTTCAAATGTATTTCCAAATTTCTTTCATTGTTTGTTGTCAGTTTTATGCCAGTTGCAGAGGTAATTATATATATGAATTTTTTGATTTCTTTATCAGTTTAATTATTATGTCTCTATTTTAGCAATCATTATTCTATAATCACTCTGTGCAATAAATTAGAGTGGTCTACTATTTATGAATCCCTCAATTGCCAATTGCTTTGTGAATGGTAACAAATTTGATCAATTCTATTGTAAGCCCCTTTTTCATTGCTCAATATATATGTTGTTTGCATTGGATTGTGTTTCTAAAGATATTCTTAAAGTTTTGTGCAATAATTATTTGAGAAGTTTTGATTCTGATCAATAATTGTTCATTTTCTTTTGTTTATGCAGTTTGTTGACAGCAGAATTCATGTAATGCTGAAGTTTTTTCCTATAACTATATACAGTTCTATCTTTACTACTTATGTTATCCATTATTAGATGCTATACTTTATTCTTATTATATTCTTTTTGTTACTATTGTTTCCTAGTAAAAGGTATGCCCTATTACTCTTATTCTGTATTTCCTAAAAAGTTCATATCTATTGCTATGGCTCTATCCAGTATCTCTTGTTTCCTGAAAATTCTGATTGTGATGTTTTTATGTATTGTTATGCATACCCCATATTCAATCTTTTGTTTGGGATCCACCAATATTATTAAGTAATATTCTTGTTGCTTTCAGGGTTTAACCTGATATATATCTTTATTATTTTTAGTAATAATAATAATATTCTATATTCTATCTATACAATATTTTGTTCATAGCCTATATTTGTTCTCCTCTACTATTTTTCTTATATTATATATTGTAATTATTCAGATTGAATGATTAAGTTTCCTGTTTCTTGTCTATATAATTAGTTTTTTTGATTTGAGTATTATCAATATTCTGAATTGTTTGATTATTCAAATATTGGGTGATTAGTATTATTGGTTTGTTTTACTACTTTTTTCCCTTGTAGAGTTTACTAAGTTGATATCTATCATATTATTAGGTAAAATTGTAATCAGATGGACCTGTCTGTTGTAAGAGCTTGAAAAGAATAATTTCTTCTTTTATTGTTGTAACCATTTTGTTGAATTGTTGCTAGTATTCTTCTTGAGTTTTTTTGATATCTTGAATTCTTATGCTGGTTTCTATTATTTGCTTCTTTCTGCTATTGGTTATGTTTTCTTCTAACACTTCCATGAGTTCATTGATACTTTATAATACCTGTTGACACATTATTGCTCTAAGGTATCTACTTACTTGTTCATGTCTTGAAGAATACTCTTTATTTCTAAAATGTTCTTTTGAATTGAAGCTAGAATCCTTCAAATGTCTTTCTTATATTGGTTGACTTTGGAGTTGCATCTATATTTGAAAATATTTATATATCTTTAAGGGTTATTATTAGTTTTATATATTCTATTGTCATAAAAGTTGAGGTTTGTGTTATTGATATATTGAGATAGAAGTTTCATATTATTGAATTTATTGATATGTTGTCTTGAAGGAAGAGTCACTAATCTATCAGGGCATGTATTTAAGTTTTTTTCAGGTAAGTTACAAATGTGATACAATTTAGTTACATAGTGGAACCATTGTGTTTAGGTTTCTTTGATTATATAAGTTGATAATCTAGCTTCTACAGTTTTTTGCTAATCTGGAAAATGAATATGGTGAATCTTTTAGCCTGACTTTTATTGTCATAAAAAATATAAACTGATTTTTCTTTTATGTTAATAATTATAACCACCAGGTCTACTGCTATTGTGTCTAATGATAGTTGTATGAGCATGAAACTGTGACACTCCTTTTGTATTTTGATATTATATATTTTATAATAAGAAAATATTCTATATAAGTAGAAACTTTTGATAAGTATGTAATTCTGACTGATTTTTATATAGTCTGATATGTTGGAGAAACTGACATTTGCTATTTGAAAAGCTCTACTTTCTATAGGGTTATATAATCGATAGTAATTAGTTTGTTGAAAAATTCTATAAGATCAATTTTTAGGAAATTAAGGGAAATGTCCTATACTTAAATGGTGTATGAGTTACTTTCTTGAAATTCTAAGAAATAACTTTTCTAAATTTATTATTTTCATTATCTTTGATATTTATCTCATATGCTTTTTATACAACATTGTAATTGTTAAAAATAGTGATAATCAGTGATTTTTCAATTGGATATTCATATATTATATATTCAGGAAAGAGAGGTGCTCTATTTTCTGCTTAATAAAATCTATTTTTTCATGGATATTTGTCCTAGTATCTGTTCAGAATTGATAAAAGCTTTTTAGGCATAAGTATTACTTGTTATTGTTGAGAGTTTAGTGGTTTGATTTATCTTTTATTTATATTTTCTTGATTATTATAACTATATTTAACCTGATTAGTGATGTTTATCTACTTTTCTTATATTTAGAATCCTTGGTTGCTTCTCTCTTCTGATTCTCAAACTGTAATGGAAGAGCTTTCTCTGCTATTTATAGAATTCTTTGATGATTTCATAGTCTTTTCCATTGATTCCTCTTTCTCTTCTATAATCAGTTCCTTTTCTTCTACCTCTATCTCTTTTAATTGTTTGGTTGTATCCTCTTAATCTTTTTCTTTATTTACTGTCTTTTTTGGAAGTGCTGTTCTGGTTTTGAGGGAGTGTATATAAGTTAAAGGTAGATGTTGTCACTTTGGTCTTCAAGATCCTACTATTGTTTTTGCTGAATCTATCAATATTACATCAGGAAATTTTTTTGACAAAGATCTTTGGAGATTTTTGGATGCAAAACTCTCAAGGCACTCATTCATCATTAGAAGTATTTGGAGTAGAGATTTATAGTATATATATAACTCTGGTGAATTTTAAATATTTTAAATTGTAATAAAATAATATCACATTATTATTAAAATATTTATTTTTAAAAATTTATTTATTGAAAATTACTTTTTTTACATATTTTTATTAATCCATTACATTTACATTACTTATTACCAAAGTATTCCTACATTTTTCAATTACAATCCCAGATCATTTTCATTATTTTATCTTTCTCCAGAGTGCTTTGAAATTCAATATCTTCATGCTCATGCATTTCTTAATCTTTATTACTTGAATTCTCTTTTATAAATCTGATTTTCTTTTTAATTTTTTCTTAAAATATTTTATTAGTAAACAAATAACTTTATACTACTTCAAAGAATTTTAAAACTTACCTTATTTTTTTTTATTTTACTTTTAATTAATGCTTCATTAATTAAAATACTTTCATTATGTGAATTAAGAATATTTGGCATATTGCAATAGTGAATGCAACTTGTTCCTTAAAGGTATTCTCTTTTATCAGACTTTTTCAAGAATGTGTACCATTACACTTTGGTTTTCCCTTCTAGGACAGATATGAAGATTTTCCAAACACTTCAAGATTTTTTGCAAATTTTTCCAGGCCATAATTTCAGTAGCAGTTGCATTTATATTGATTGTATCCAGGAAGTTTTTACTAAATATTGAAAATATTACATTCCAGATTTTTGAAGCCATGGTTCCTCGAAGTGATCGGTGTTGTCATACAAGCTATCAAATAAATAATATTGTTAATAAATTTATTTATATTATTAATAACAGCAATAATTATCACTTGATGAATATGTTTTTCATAATATATCTTTCAACATTTTCTTGTGAAGCCTTCGAAGAACTCTGAATATTCTTGTTAAAAATATTTCTCTATATACCAGTAAAAATCTTCAAGATTCACATATATTTTTTCAAAAAAGATTTCTTTCGTGATACTCTTGACTACATGCTATTATAGAATTTAAAATATTATTAAAGTTCTTCGAAAACTAAAAAATTAAACCTTACCTTGATAAAATCCTATTCAGTGATTAAATATTGACTCGTGTGAATTTCATTTTTTAGGCAGGTAACTTTATCCTTGACAGCTTTTTGATATTCTAATAACTAATCAATTTTTTATGAAGACTTTTGTGGGACTCAAAAGTCTCTTGATTATTATATTAGAAACTAAATATTCAAATTAGTATTTATTTAAACAGTTACATCTTTTTAAATATACCTAAAGATTCTTTGGGCAATCTCTTAATAGGTAAAGATTTTAGAAAATAACTGAGGAATCTTAATCACTTCTGGGTCAGCTCTGTTTTTGTTTTGGCATAAGGTGTTGGTCTTTGTTCTGAGCTTAATCTGTGATACTGGGAGTAATTTTGGGCTTTTTGGAGAGCTTCGAAGTATTTCCTTGTCATTTTCCAGAGCCTAAACCTGAAATCATTTGTTGGAACATATTATACATTTCTTTTCTTTTATTTGACATTAATAAAAACAAAAGAACTTTAGAGACCTTATATAGCACAAATTTCAAGAAGTTATATCATATTATGACCACATGCAATTCTTTATCACTTTTCAAAAATTACTTCATAGCTTTAAAAATAAAATAATATTGACAAAATTATGACAACTTATAAATTAAATTTTTGATAGGCTAAAATTAATCAATATTTTATTGGTCAATTTTATATATTTTGAAGTTTTTCAAAGTCTTTTATTATGTATTACAAATATCAATTTTATAATATACATTTTTAAGACATTCCTCTTATATGAGGCATGTAAGCAAATATATATTAACTGTAGACTCTAGTAATGAATCTAATGATAATTTAAATGAGTCAGAACTTTCAACTATTTCAGAATCATTTAAAAATATAAAGAGTATTTTGAAGATATTCAATAATATTTATTTGCTTATTTAATGTTTATTTATTAATTAATACTTAATTGTTTTAGAGTTCTCCGAAGTATATTAGCTTTCTTGAAAATAATATTCTCTCAAATAAGAATTCTTATGATAATAATTTTTTAGAAAATTCTATAGATAGTTATAATTCTTCAGAAGATTCTGAAGACACCTTTAATAAATTTCATAATGAAGCATATGTAGATTTAATGATACTTGTTTTAAAAAATAATCTCAGTACTTCAACTGGAAATGAAATAATTTCTTTTTTTAATAAACA